>JACEFZ010028500.1:282500-299806 GCA_014155875.1 Cepaea nemoralis | reverse complement strand
AGGTGTGACAGTTCCTGCTGACATCGAACGCCGTATGTCGGGATTTGTGAAACTCCGTATCCTACTCCTAAGTCATTGGTGCTGACAATAAAGAGTAGGTGTCAAAAAGTCCATGGTTTTCAATGCTATATTCTAAGTATAAGTGGTATTTAAGGGTCTCATCTCATCTCTCATCTCATCATTTTCCTCTTGTACCTTGCGGTGTCGACTGTACATCATTGCTTGTTATGGTATACTGTTAGTTGATAACATACTTGCATAGCCAAACCATTTTACTTGCTGCCTTCTAATAAAATCTAGTGCAGCTATAACCCCCACTTTTGTCCTGATTTCTTCTTTCTGATCTTATGTCTTCTTGATACTTTGAGTATTCTTCTCAGGATTCTCATTTCTGTTGTTGTAATTTTTCTTTTCTCTTTTTCTGCCATTGTCCAGTTTTGGCATTGGTAACATAGAGTTAGTAGGAAGATTGCGTTGTAAAGTGCTTTCTTAATAGTTATTGATACATGTTTGTTTTTTTAGTATTGGTGCCATATGTATTACTTAAAATATATAAAATGTCATTTGTCATTTACTGTAATATCGTACCCTGCGGTGTATGGCGGGGGGGTCTTTGAGCCTGAGGGATTAAGGCCGCCTGGCTAGTGCAGTCGCCGCGAACTGTGCAGGTTAGGATTTTCTTTTTGCCCCTGACAGAAAAAAAATCCCACACCTTATCGAGGGTTCCAGCCCGGGTCTCTCGAAGGAGAATCCGGCATTCTAGCCACTAAGGCAGCCGCCGCGTAAAATATATGTAAATGGTAATTAAAGTGGATATTTAAATGTATCTAAATGGTAATTACATGGGATATTTAAATGAATATAAGTGATAAATTAAAGGAGATGTTTAACATGTATATATACGAGTATATATGGTAATTACAGGGAATATTTAAATGTATATAAGTGGTAATTAAAGGAGCTATTTAACGTGGTATATACTATGATAGAGTACAGGGAATATTTAAAATATGGTATCAATGTTAGGTGTAGTTTAAATACGAGTACAACATAGCACATACATTAACACGGGGATATTTAAATGTATACAAGTGGTAATCAATGGATGATATATGAAATGTATAAAGCGTTTAATTAAAGGGATGTATTTAAACTGTAATATAAAATTGGTAATTAAATGGGACTAGTTAACATGTGGTAATGAAAGGGACCGTTTTACTGCGGCGAAGGGGTTACGGACGCGAATATTACTCCCCTATACCCGGGTTCGAAACACAGCGGTGGTGGTGTTTTCTAAAAAGGTATAGGTGCCGGTGGTTCAGAAAACAATGGAAAACTACTGAACGTAAACTTCCCAGGAATCACGAACAGCTAAAATGCTGGGGTTGGACTGCTACGTCCTGTGAAGGGACAATGCAAAGCTAAATTTTAAAAACTATTAAAGGGAAACTTACTGTATATATTAGGGCTGCGACCGATTAATTTAAATTTAATAGTTAACTTTTGAAAAATTAACGATTAATTAATAGTTAATTTCGATTAAAGCAAAACATTTATAGTCACATAACTCACATTATAGTCGTATTTGTCAAAAATCGAAATAACACTGGATTGTCTTGTTCATATGTCATCTAATAACCAACTATGCAAACAGTACGAGTATGTTGACAGTATTTGGTTCAAGTGACGAGCGCGTCTTATTAACAATATAACCAGCAGAGCTGAACAATCGTTCACATGGAACTGAGGTAGTCGGCATGCACAGAATGGTCTTGGCAAGGAATGCCAATTTCGGATATCCATGTTCATTAAGTTTCCACCATTGTAAAGGGTCAACCGATTCAGCAACTTTCTTCTCCATTTCAGACTTCCATTAGCTTAATACGCTTTTCATTTGGTTCACATATAGTTTCATTGTCAATGTCAGTATCATTTCGTTGCAGCAGTCTCCATCTGCTCATCATGAACATCAACTGCTATTTGTTGTTCATACGTGACCAAGTTCGTTCTTGTGCATCTTTTGACAAACACTTCAGGTATTTGTAGCGTGGATCAAGTGCTGTTGCAATCTGTAGTATTTCAATACTTGTCATATTAGCTACACGTTCACTGAAGTCATTAAAAGATGCTGCCTTAAATTTAGCTATGTAGCCCGGATCATCATCGTGTACAGTCATATGCTTTGTCAACGATGATAGCAGTGGCAATACACAGCTACATGAAACATAATCTTGACCGCCAAGCAGGACCGTGGTCTGACAGAATAAGTCCAAAACTTTGACATATTTCGAAATCTTCTCCCAATCTGAATCTGACAGTTTTGGACCTTTGTATTGTTCTTTTCATCTGACATGTAGACAGCTAATGCTTCTCTGGCCTGTAGAAGACTCTGTAGCATAATAAAAATACTGTTCCATCTTGTTGGTACATCTTGCTGCAGCTTACACAATGGTGACTCAGTACAATTTTGCAACTCGGTTGTGTTTGCAGCACTATGTTTAAAATGTCCGACAATTTTTCGACATCCGGTTCATTTGTGTAAGTGATGGGAGAAAAGTGTTCGATTAATCGTTAAAAAAAATTAATCGTTAAAATAAATTTACGATTAATCGATTAATTAATCGTTAACTTCCGCAGCCCTAGCTCACACCGCACGCACACACACACACACACACACACACACACACAACACACACACACACTACACACACAGACACACACACACACACACACACACACACACCACGACACACACACACACACACCACACACACAACACACAATAAAACTTCGATTAACCGTCGGGGGCCAGGGTTGTGACAGATAACCGAATAGACGGATAACAGAAATCTCTTACAAATGTACAGTAATGTGATTTCTCTGCAGGATTGGGACGAAAATGGAAATAAAATCCTTTAAAAGTGAATAATACAAACATATTTATTTAATTTTAACAAAACGATCAAAATAAACTTCAAACCCGTGAGCTGGTTGAATATCACATGGATATAACAGCAATTCAAGAAATAAGGTGCCAGGAGAGGGTACTTTAGAGCAAAATGGAATGATTGTAATATATGGAGGAAACACCCAAAATAAGCATGAATTAGGAACAGGATTTGTCATAAAAAAGAGTTATGGGGGAACGTTCTAAACTTTAAAGCTGTTAATGACAGGATTAGTAAATTACGAATAAAAGGTAAATGGAAAAATATAACGATGATTAATGTACATGCACCTACTGAAGAGAAAGAAGATGATATTAAAGAAGACTTTTATAATGATCTGGAAGATGTCATAGAAGAAACCCCTAAACAGGACATCCTGATTGTGCTGGGAGACTTCAATGCAAAAATAGGTAGAGAGCAAACTTATAAAAAAAGTTGCCGGTATGGAAAGCCTACATACAACTTCAAATGACAATGAATGGAGAGTCATCATCCTAGCAGAAGCCAAAGGACTGCAGATTAGCAGTACCAGACTGCAAAGAAAGGATATACATAAACAAACTTGGAAATCATGTGACAAGAGAACCTATAATCAAATAGATCACATTTTAATTAACAACAAAAATGCATCAAACGTACAACAAGTTAGAAGTTATAGAGGAGCTGAGTGCCACAGCGACCACTTCCTTGTTGGAGCAAAATGTAAAATACAACTTAAGAGAGCTTTCTATGCTAAACTACAAAGGTTACACCCAACATATAACAGAGAAAAACTACAAGAAAGTACAGTCAAAGAGAAATTAGCAGATGAAATAAAATGTAAACTTGAAATTCTACAAAACCCGTTGGAGGAAAGCGTTGACCAAACTTGGTTGAACAGCAAGAATACAATTCAAACTACCGCAGAAGAATGTCTCGGTGTATTAACCACACATAGAAAGAACAGATGGTTCAATCAAAAATGTGAAGAAGCAGTCATTAGGAAAAAGAATGCCAGACAGTTGTGGTTAAATGACTTCAACAACATCCAAAATGGAGAGCAATATAGAACTGAATGTAAAGAGGCTACAAACATAGTTCGGCAGCAGAAACGAGAATATATGAGCAATATAATCAAAGATATGGAAACTAATCACCAGAAAAACGAATCCAGAAAGTTTTTTAAAGAACTGAAGTCAATGAAACGAGGGCACCAACACAACACATATGGTTTAAAAGACAAAAATGGGAATATGACAAATACCAATGAGGAAATGTGTAACACATGGAAAGAATACTTTGTTGAATTACTAAATTGTGAAGCTCCAAGTAACACTTTCCCACAGGAAGCGGTTCTAGCGTGTGAACCACAAATTGAAGAACCTGCTTTTGAAGAAATCCCATATGTAATCACACGACTTAAAAACAATAAGGCAACTAGGACTGATGGAATTGCTACTAAATTTATAAAGGCAGGTGGCCATGCATTACATCTAAAGCTATACGAACTAATAATAAAATCTGGAGGACAGAAGAATAACCCCATGACTGGAAAGAGTCATTATTGATACCTATCTTTAAGAAAGGAGACAAGTTCCAATGTGGAAATTATAGAGGAATATCACTACTGTCCACAAGCTATAAGATACTATCCGCAGTATTACTAAATAGACTAAAACCATATTCAGAAGACATATTAGGTGACTACCAGGCGGGTTTCAGACAAAACAGATCAACAATAGATCAGATATTTATCTTACGAAAGATAGCCGAGAAAAGGTGGGAATATAAAATAGATCTCCATAACATTTTTGTGGATTTTAAAAAGGCATATGATAGTGTCCATAGGAATAGTCTATGGAATGCTATGCAGGAATTTAGAATACCAACGAAGTTAATCAACATGACCAGACTATGCATGGACGATACTTATAATATAGTAACATATAAAGGCAGAAAATCAGACCCTTTCCAAATAACATCTGGCTTGAAACAGGGTGATGCACTATTGCCGCTCCTTTTCAATCTAGCTCTAGAGAAAGTTGTAAGGAAGGTAAAGGAGGAATGTGCTATTGGAGGAACATCCAAACTGCTTGGTTATGCAGATGATATAGATATTATAGGGGAAAATGAACAAAAGACATGGGAAATATTGACTCACTTAAAGGGAAAAGCCCAACAAATGGGGCTGGTTATCAACCAAGATAAGACAGAATATATGTTAATTTCAAGAGAAGGATCGGCTAAAAACCATTAAAAGAACGGAAACATACAAATACCTGGGTACAATCTTCAACTGCTCCAACATAATAAGGGAAAAAATACAAGCTAGAATCAACTCTGGAAATAACATATACATCTGCTAAAATCAAATGCACTGTCTCGTAACACCAAGATCACAATATACAATACACTGATTAGACCAGTTGTGCTGTATGGCTCTGAAACCTGGAGTACAACTAAAGGAGACGAAGCCTTGTTACAAACCTTTGAGAACAAAGTCTTAAGACGCATCTTTGGGCCCATTAGGGATACACAAAGTGGAGAGTGGAAAAGAAGAAGCAACAAAGACATTTATGATCTGTTTAAGTCCCCGTTAATCACTGGTATCATGAAGGCTAATAGACTGCAATGGCTGGGGCATATAGAAAGAATGGAAGATAATAGGGAAACAAAACTCGCTTACACTCAGGAAATAAATGACCGTAGACCCCGAGGTAGACCAAGAAGACGGTGGAGAGATAATATACATACAGACCTACAAGCACTTGGAATCAGCGACTGGCAAGAGAAGGTCAACCAGATAGACGAATGGAGACGGCTTGTATCTGCAGCAAAGAACCTCAATGGCTCGGAATGCTGAAGAAGAAGCAGAAATGTACAGACATGTATTGTAACACTATAAATTTACGTTACTTTAAAATAATCTGTCATCTCCTTCTGTGTCTTTGAGGCTCGAGCTTTCTGCGCGGGGATGTTCCGTATCTTACGTAGGAGTAAGTTCTGTATTGCATTTTCCTCCTCTTGCATTTCAAACCAGTCGATGCACTTTGATAACATTGTTTTCTGCTTCTGAGTGGCTAGTTGTAGGTTTTCTTCAATAGAGTTACACTAGAAACAATTTCACAAACGTTCTAAATTTCAAAGCCTCCATCCATTTTGTTACATTCCAAACAATCTGTTTCTGCTACTCCTTCTGGCGTAAGGTTTTTCACTGTTTAGTTCTACATTGTTGCACAGTTGCACAATGTCGTCAACACTAACAGTCTCAGTTCCTTCAGTTTCGTCAGCAGGTTCAGGCAAGAGTTTATTCCACCTATTCTTTAGGTAAAAGACATTGTAAGGTCAGCCCAGGCAGTGGCGACATTGAAAATAGCGTCCTCTATGTTGTATCTCTTTCAAAAAATGTTTTTTTTTTAAACGACGGTGACGGATAACAGAAACAGACGGTTACACGAGTAATGGTTAATCGAAGTTGATATATATATATGTATATATATATATATATATATATATATATATATATATATATATATATATATATATATATATATATATATATAGAGAGAGAGAGAGAGAGAGAGAGAGAGAGAGATTGATAGAGTTAGACATGTCAACATGGTAGATATGCTTGCAGATCTACAAACTGATGGGAAAGACATTACACTTATAAAAAACATATATTGGAAACAACAAGCTGCCATAAGGATTGATAATGAAGTGGGACAATATCTATCTATTAAGAAAGGTGTTAGGCATGGATGTGTAATGTCTCCAGATCTGTTTTCCCCATACAGTGAAAATATTTTCAGAAATGTAGAAGATATAAATGGAATCAGCATTGGAGGACGAAACATCAATAACATTAGATATGCAGATGATACATATTAGTATTGATTGCAGACAATGAAAAAGATCTACAACAATTAGTAGACGCGGTTATTGTACACAGTGAGCAGCTAGGGTTGGAATTAAATTGTAAAAAGACACAGGTTATGGCCGTCACTAGGAAGAACGAAGTACCACAATGTAATATTCAAGTAAATGGGAATATTCTTCAACAAGTGAATCGGTACAATTATCCCGGAACAGTCATAACATCTGATGGGAGATGCCTTGAAGAGATTAGAACAATAATCGTCATGGCGAAAGTAGCCTTTAGCAAGATGAAAAACATTCTGACCAATAAAATGATGTCAATTAAAACGAGAAAATGAGTGTTGAGGGGATACAATAGAGCCTCTTCTTTTGTATGGATGTGAAACTTGGACAATGTGCAGTCTTGCTGAAAAACATATGATGGCTGCAGAAATGTGGTTTCTGAGGAAAATGCCAAGAATACCATGGACATACAGAAAAACCAATGACCAAGTACTACAGGAGATAAATGAAAATCGTAAATTGACTAGAGAAATTAGACATAGACAGTCAAAATAATTTTTTGGACATGTTATGAGAAGAAATGGATTGGAGAACTTAGTGACAACTGGCAAGATCGAAGGGAACAGACCAAGAGGCAGACCGAGAGGAAAATACCTGGATGGCTTGGCCACATAGCATGGACGAGACAGGAGCGGGGAGCTGATCCACGACTCTGGTGATCGAGTGAAATGACGAGTCATGACCACCCACGCTTTCCGGCATGGCACATGATATATATATATATATATATATATATATATATATATATATATATATATATATATATATATATATATATATATATATATATATATATATATATATATATATATATCGCCCCAACCAGTTTAAATGTAATTGCAGCTTCGATCTTTGAACATGCTTTTCACGGCATCATTTTAAACATATCATGCAACACATTGCTACCGTAATGCGTTCTACAAATGGTGTAATATGACAAGTTTTAATGGCGTTATTAAAATAACACACTCAATTGAAATGATGTAAACAGCATGTTCAAAGATCGAAATTGCCAATACATCTAAACAGGTGGGCGATTGCTTTGTACACATTTTTTTTTTTTGGCGCACTTAGTATCAAATTTGGAATTGTTTGTCAGTTGTCCACCAGCTGTGTAATTTCATTTGTGTTTACTTTTTTTTCCCTGTTCTGAAGCAGGAACCCGCTATTGGTCTGTCATGTGGTAAGACCATCACATGATGTATGCCTGAATGCACGAAGGAATATTTGGCCAGTCTTGTCCTCTGTTAGCGGACGACGAACACAGGCGTCGAGTCCTCGTCAGACCTCGCTCATGACGTTATCAGAGTATCCCCTAGATCAATAACAGACTAGAATTGTTTGCCTATCTTACTCAATTAGTGTGTTATAAATGCTGATCTAACGATTTCTTACTATTTCTACAGCATCCTGTTTCAGACACGCAGCAGCATTGTTGATGGAGATACGTACCTTCATGGACAGCCGACATATCAATGCCAGTCAAAGTTACTTTTCGACATGATTTAATGATTCTCTGCGCAGAACATTACCATTGCTACATTTTGTAATACAAATTGTGCTATTCATTTAAAATCTGCACACTGAACTTTTCACCCTTACTGAAGAAAAAAAGAAACTAGCCTTATAAGAAAGAACAACTGATGTTATGTTTCAGAACGCCATTGAGAAAGACAAAATGTCGCCCAAGCGTCTATAATGGTGTAGTATTTATTATGACTGTTCAAGCTGCACAACTAACACGAAGAGATATAATGACCGAAGCAGTATGTACTGTGGACATTGATCGCAAGATTTGATATTCGCTGAATGACTCGTCTCATGTATACTCCATTCTCACCAGAGCCTTTGGCCGACGCTGAAGCCTACCATCGCTTTCTCAGACACAACAAACATATTCTGCTGCAAATCAAAATGTCCATCATCTTCTTCATTGGCGGTGTCATCATCGCCGGTTGTGTCGTCTATATCGTCCTTCAGTGTAGAACTAAAGTGCTGAAGCCGATCTTGCGACAAGCCAGCAGTAGGCGGGCGTCTAGTGCAGGATCTCCAGATATTTGTACCCCCACAGACACTTTAGAACATTTACTGCCGCCTGATAAAAACAGCTATCCGATGAAGATACGGAAAGACACCGAGTTTTATGTGTGATTTTCGGGACCGGTGAATGCGTGACGTCTTGTACTTGTCACAAAAATGTGTATTGACGACATGTAGAGTAGATGTGTGTTGACGACATGTAGATCAGATGTGTGGTGACGACTTGTAGACCAGATGTGTGTTGACGATATGTAGACTAGATGTGTGTTGACGACATGTAGACTAGATGCGTGTTGACGACATGTAGACTAGATGTGTGTTGACGACATGTAGACTAGATGTGTGTGTTGACGACATGTAGACTAGATGTGTGTTGACGATATGTAGACTAGATATGTGTTGACGACATGTAGACTAGATGTGTGTTGACGACATGTAGACTAGATGTGTGTTGTCGACATGTAGACTAGATGTGTGTTGACGACATGTAGACTAGATGTGTGTTGTCGACATGTAGACTAGATGTGTGTTGACGACATGTAGACCAGATGTGTGTTGACGACATGTAGACCAGATGTGTGTTGACGACATGTAGACTAGATGTGTGTTGACGACATGTAGACTAGATGTGTGTTGACGACATGTAGACTAGATGTGTGTTGACGACATGCAGACTAGATGTGTGTTGACGACATGTAGACCAGATGTGTGTTGTCGACATGTAGACCAGATGTGTGTTGACGACATGTAGACTAGATGTGTGTTGACGACATGTAGACCAGATGTGTGTTGACGACATGTAGACTAAGTGTATGTTGACGACTTTGAGCTATGTAAACACGCCAGACACAGTGGTTCTGATTGTCATACTTGTAACCACTGTCTCCATAGACCCCGTGAATTGCCTTGCTTACACAAGAAAACGAAACTTTGTTGGGAAGGTCCCGAGACTTGCGAGTCATGTTTTCAAATAAAAGGAAGATGTTGGGAAACGTGGCAAGAAAAAGAAACGTGGGGTGCGAAGAAGATTATCAAAATGAAGACAGTAGGTAAGAAGACTGCGGGAGAGAAAACTAAAATCAGAAGCGGATATTAGGAAAAACTACAGAACCGGAACAGGTGAAGACTATGCATGGCTTAATAGAAAAGTTATTTCAACCAACACAACAGCCTTGCCCATGAAAATAAGTTCGACCAGAAAGATATAGAGTGAAAAGGTAGAATCCAGTATTAATGTACAAAGACAGTTTTTGTTGTCTGATACGCCTTTTAACATCCATATTTTGTTTGTTGTAATTTGCTTTCCGGCTCCAGTAATTCTTAAAATGTCTATTTATGTGTTAATAATACTCTTTTTGTATCACTCGTGAACACTTTAACACAGGAGTTTCAGCGCCAGAGTTTCAGCATCAGGGTCCCAACATTTATGTTTCTTTTCAACAGCAGCAGCAATTAATATGACATTAAATCGAGTAAGAGAGGTGTGCAAAACATATCTCCACATCTGTTATGAATAAAACAAGCAACAAACACCGGGAACTGGAAATTAATTGGATACAAAAAGAGGTGCGGACAGAAAGAAAACTTTCACAATCACTTTAAAAAAAAAACCCAAAGAGACTTGATAGCAGACGTGAAATTGTTATGTTGATGATTTATGATGAAGAATGGACGATAAGTGCTTCGGGACAAGCCCATAAGCACTAGGTCGGATGTCAGTCGCGGCGATCGGGCAAACTTTGAGCTATAGCCTACAATGGGTGACGTGATATTCTAGTGTGATAATTTGGTCGCGTCCAGCGTGAACCCCGTGGTTAAGTGGTTCTCAAGCCAGTGAATTGGAGTTCGCTCCCGTGTCCAGTCAGGGATATGCGCTACTGACGAGCTCAAACGAGAGCGAAACTCGAGTCTAGTGCTTCCAGTCTGACGTGGACAAGGCCCAAGGTTCGTACTGGGATACGTTGCCAGTAATAGGTTGTGCTCAATCTTCAAGCCTAAAATCCCGAAACAACCAAATAAGCCACTAGATCTCTATCAAGGGAAAGATATGCATGCCGATTGGCTTATGGGTAGCAGGCGAGCTGCACGTCGTAATCGTCCTAGATCTACGCGATGGTAAAAATGATTTTAAAAAATACGGAATGTTAATTTATAAAGGTAAAACTGAACAGTTTTGTACCTCAGCAAAAAGTTGGATCATTTGTGACATGTTAATATGGTTATGTTGTGTATAAAATGATGCATTATATCAAATCTAATGGGTATTCTGAGTGCAATGGTTCAATAATTTTTCTTTTCATGTGTCCCCGTCTGGTCAAGAAGAGCTTCCGTTGTGTAAGTTGACGTAAAATATGGGGCCCATTGCCTCTGCTATTTCCGTAACTCTTCGCTTGCGGAATTTGCTTCTTGATTTTCCGTTTTAGCTGCATCTAAATTTCAGTGCTGTTTGCGCCGCATCCAAATCTCAATGCTGCTTGCAGTATGCGGCTTGGAGGTAGTCTTGTAACATGATAGAACCAGTTAATTTAACACCTGTCCATACAGTTCATCGCAAGCACAGTGCCCACTTGCTTTCAGATCTCAAACTTCTGACCCAGTCTCTTCTTGTCACATTAAGCATTCTTCGCACTAATTTCACTTCTACTGTTACAGGTCTTCCTTCATCGCTTGCTGTTATTGCCCAGTTCTGCCACTGCCCGCGTTATGTGGACCATTGACATGGTTTGCTTTGTGTCATCTGTGCTTGATTCCTCAAATCTTATGAATGCAAATTTCCCACCTGGGTACGTTCGTTAGCTTGCTATAACTATTGCTTTTCAACATATGGGTCTATTTTTATGTCTAGTCTTGCTATTGTAATGATCTCTGTAGTTTTCTGCATTTATTTTTGTGTTGTGGCGTGTGCACACGTTGTAAGATAGTTTAAATATCTCTACACTATTTTGATTACAATCAGCCATGATTGCCTGGTCGTCAGCAAAGAAGAGGTCACTGTGATAGAAATCTTCACCTGCTTGTGCTGTCTTGCTTATATTGTCGATATTTAATAAACAACAGGGGAGATATAGATGATATTGCAACAGAGGCGTCTGGATGTTTATTATAAACAAAATGAATTAGTTGTAGATTTCTAGAAGTCTGGATGTTTACTATAAACAAGATGTGTTGGTTGTAGATTTCTAGAAGTCGGGATGTTTATTATAAACACGATGTGTTGATTGTGGATTTCTAGAAGTCGGGATGTTTATTATAAACACGATGTGTTGATTGTGGATTTCTAGAAGTCGGGATGTTTATTATAAACACGATGTGTTGATTGTGGATTTCTAGGTGCCTGGGTGATTATTTTGAACAAGATATGTTGATATTAGATGTTTAGATGTCTGTTTCCTTTTTGGGGTTATAAACAAGATGTGTTGGATGTAAATCTCTAGGTGCCTGGGTGTTTACTAGAAACAGCTATGTTAGCTAGAGGTCTCTAGGATATTTATTTTCAGAGTTCATTTGTTTCCTGGTTTGCATTCCTCGGTTATTATCAGATTATCCTTATTTTTAACCTTACTTATGGAATAATAGTGGATATACACTCACTTTGAAATATGTCTCAATGTTTTCGTTTAATACGGTGCTTACAGTTAAAACAAAGTTTCATATTTCTTCCTCCTGTTTATTTTAACTATTGCGATTCTCGGGATTAATTTCAAGTATATTCGTAGCAATACTTGATTCCATAATCAATCCTTCGCCTTGCTTTACTATCTCGATGCCGTTTACTTTAGAGTGGATACATGTGTAGATCTGGTGCATTTGTTTGTATTCTCTTCCTTTATTTCTAGTGTTTGGTACCTTTATATGGAAGCAGGTGTGAGAGCAGCCGACAGATTGTTGTTGGCTATGGTCTGCACTCTGCGGCGATAGGCAGATGATCTCATCAGTTGAGACAATGGCTATGGCTACCGACTAGTACAGTCACTGCCCAGAAGGAAAGCAATGGCAAACTACCTTCTGCAAAACTAGCCAAGAAACCTTAACAACCATGAATGAAAAGAACAAATGCATCCATACTTCAAGAATTGAATATTAAAGAAGGTTGGCTATTAAAGTCGATAAAACAAAGAAAGTTGAAATATTTTGGTCACTTAAAACGTCACGAAAGTTTGGAGAGAACAAAAATGAAGGGGTATATGCCTGGAAAGAGAGGAAGAGGAAGGCCAAAGAGAAGATGAGTGCAGGATGTGGCGGATGATCTCTAGATGGTGGTATCGGACGCGGGCCATTTTCCTTATGATCGAGAGGTGTTCCGGAAGGTTGGTATGGGAGCGAGGTTCTGCAAAGGATATGCTACTGAATGAATGAATGAATGAGTTATCTTCATGATCTCGATCACATATCTCATACATTCGTTTAGTGACCACAGCGAGCTTATTGCCAAATCTAATGTTAGTTATTTCCATGATCTCGATCACATATCTCATACATTCGTTTAGTGACCACAGCGAGCTTATTGCCAAATCTAATGTTAGTTATTTCCATGATCTCGATCACATATCTCATACATTCGTTTAGTGATCTTAACAAGCTTATTGCCAACTCTGCAAATGTTACAGTACCGCTTCTCAAAATTGCTTTCGTTTTCTCGAGTCCTATAACGTTTCCAGGTGTGTATCCTTATATAGCAGCCCTGTTAAGTTTCTTTCCATTTCTCTGAGCAACAATAAACCTTGCGGGAAGACATTTAGAGTTCGACTGCGGTCTACGCCTCTTCCGGCAACTTCTACTATCTATTTTTGGCAGCAGCAACAGCTATCGAGAAAACGGACCCAGAGAGCTAAACAGCAAATTAGACACGCACGCAGTGCGCGCACACACACAAACACACACATTTTTTAAAAATAGCCCTGAAGCAGTTTTCGTCTATGGGTCTATGAGGGTGAAAGCGCCGACACATTTGGTACACCAGAAGACACGGAGGAATAAGTGGCCAGACTTTCCCTCACATTAGCAGACGACGAGCCCAGGCGTCGAAGCCGCGTCGACAGTGCTTCATGACATCAGCGCGGTTCGCTATCAACTTTGCTAAATGTGTGTGTGTGTGTGTGTGCGCGCGCGCGCGTGCGTGTGTGTGTGTGTGTGTGTGTGTAAATTATTCAGAGAGGTGTGCCAGGGAAGTGGAAAAGAGAAAGACCACCTCGCCACGTCGCAGATGGATCCAAGAGAAGTTCGAAAAGACTGCTGTAGGGAAAAGTTCTGCACACACACATATATATCAACAATGGCGAGAAGATTGCTGTAGGTAAAAGTTCTGCACACACACATATATATCAACAATGGCGAGAAGATTGCTGCAGGGAAAAGTTCTGCACACACACACATATATCAACAATGGCGAGAAGATTGCTGTAGGGAAAAGTTCTGCACACACACATATATCAACATTGGCGAGAAGATTGCTGTAGGGAAAAGTTCTGCACACACACATATATATCAACAATGGCGAGAAGATTGCTGTAGGGAAAGGTTCTGCACACACACATATATCAACAATGGCGAAAAGATTGCTGTAGGGAAAAGTTCTGCACACACACATATATATCAACAATGGCGAGAAGATTGCTGTAGGGAAAAGTTCTGCACACACACATATATATCAACAATGGCGAGAAGATTGCTGTAGGGAAAAGTTCTGCACACACACATATATCAACATTGGCGAGAAGATTGCTGTAGGGAAAAGTTCTGCACACACACATATATATCAACAATGGCGAGAAGATTGCTGTAAGGAAAAGTTCTGTACACACACATATATCAACAATGGCGAGAAGATTGCTGTAGGGAAAAGTTCTGCACACACACATATATATCAACAATGGCGAGAAGATTGCTGTAGGGAAAAGTTCTGCACACACACATATATCAACAATGGCGAGAAGATTGCTGTAGGGAAAAGTTATGCACACACACACACATATATATCAACAATGGCGAGAAGATTGCTGTAGGGAAAAGTTCTTCACACATACATATATCAACAATGGCGAGAAGATTGCTGTAGGGAAAAGTTCTGCACACACACATATATCAACAATGGCGAGAAGATTGCTGTAGGGACAAGTTCTGCACACACACACACATATATCAACAATGGCGAGAAGATTGCTGTAGGGAAAAGTTCTGCACACACACACACACATATATCAACAATGGCGAGAAGATTGCTGTAGGGAAAAGTTCTGCACACACACACATATATCAACAATGGCGAGAAGATTGTTGTAGGGAAAAGTTCTGCACACACACACATATATCAACAATGGCGAGAAGATTGCTGTAGGGAAAAGTTCTGCACACACACATAAATATCAACAATGAAGAAAAGATTGCTATAGGGAAAAGTTCTCCACACACACACATATATATCAACAATGGCGAGAAGATTGCTGTAGGGAAAAGTTCTCCACACACACACACACACGCATATACATCAACAATGGCGAAAAGATTGTTATAGGGAAAAGTTCTGCACACACACATATATCAACAATGACGAAATTGAAAACACCACAAACTTTGAATACCGTAACTACATAATTAATAATATAGGCATCTGTTCAAAATGTGTTAATGGGGGACTAACAGTAATAATGCAGAGGATAAACAGCAGTAAACGTCTGTGGTCTTCATATTCTGCCCTTGATCCGCCATTGGGGCATAGCCCTCAGCCAAATCAGGCGACGCAGTCCTATCTCTTGCTATTATCGTCAGCTCTCTCCTTGTACTCCTAGCGTGTATCTCTGTTTGGAATTCTCTTCTCCGTGTGGTTTTATGTCTCCCGCTATTTCGTTTGTCTTAGAGGTTCCAGACAAAAGCGTGTGTAGTTGTATTGTCCTCAGGTTTTCTCTGTGTGTGTTCTATCCAGCGACATCGTCTTTGTCTCACCTCTTGATGACCTAGGATTTGATTAGTTCCCTTCATGAAGTCTACATTGTTGATTCTGTCATACTATTTTATTCCCAATATTATTCGCAGGAACCAGAATGTGAATGTTTGTAGTTTATATTATTTTGTTATTTTTTATATTTAGTTGTTCTCCGTGTTTCTGACCAACATTGTAGTACCGATTTAACATTGGCGTTAAAAGTTCTAAGTTTGGTGCCAAGTTTAACTTCCATTGACTTCCACAAATATCCTAGCGCAATGAACGCACATATTGTTATTTGTTGTTGTTCTGATATCTCTGTCTGTTCCCCCGCCTGTGTCATTCCTCTATTAATTTTTAGACCTCTCATCAAGTGTATATTAGTTAATCTTGCATTTGATTACGCATGTGTGACAGGAGTGGAATGTCGTCGGCAAAGAACAAACAATGAAGTTGCTCTGTTGGAGTCCAGAGAATTCCATGTCCATAGTTGTTGTTGTCATTATAACCCAATCAATAATCAGTGAAAATAACAATGGTGACAAAAGGCATCTCCCCCAACGATGAACACTTTTTTTTTTTTTTGCATATCTTTCAGCTGTATGTTGATTTCTAGGCAAGATTACGCTCAGTAGTTTGCCATTGCTTTCTGAGCGGCCGGCTCACATAACCCGTAAGTTACCGATGCGATTCGAACCACTGCTGATTCTCACCGTCATCACGTTACCCACGAATAGGTGGAGAAAATTGAAATTTGGCACTTGTATAGCTCATTCAAATGGACATATGAATTATGAATTTCCCTCCTCAACTGGTTTTCCCGATATGGTGCATGGCACAACACACCCTATTGACCAGATCTGCACAATCAACGGTTTGTCAGAACAATGGAGAAATCAGACGCCAGGACTGTGATAAAATTCTTGATGTTACAGGGAAAAACACCTACAGAAATACACAGGGAGATGGAGCCAGTTTGTGAGGAAGTCTTCCTTCGTGATTTTGTTAATGTTGCATATCCCTTACAGGACGTTGTAATCAACACCAGCATTTTTCAGCTGCTGTTGATGTACTAGGCAAGATTACGCTCAGTAGTTTGCCATTGCTTTCTGAGCGACCGGCTCACATACCCCTAAGTTACCGACGCGGCAAGAACCGCTACCAATTCTCGCGCACATCACGTCACTGCACGAGAATATTCGGGGTTACGGAGAAAGACGCTAACACATAGATCAGGGAGACCGGATGCTTCTGTAAAAAATTGGTGTTTGCAGTTTAAGTGTGGCCGTTCCCAAGTTGCTGATCTGCCAAGATCAGGACGACCGTTCTCGGAGTGCAATGATGCAAATGCTGCAAAAGTGAAGAAAATCATAGACCAGGATAGGAAAATGACAATTGCAGAGATATCGGGTTTAGCAAAACTGAGTAAGAGTACAGTTTTCTTAGAATTTTACACAACATATTGAACGTGAGAAAAA
>JACEFZ010028500.1:0-277500 GCA_014155875.1 Cepaea nemoralis | reverse complement strand
AGGAGGAGGGAGGAGAGGAGGGAGTAAGAGATAGGCGGAGAGAGGAGGAGGAGGGAAGAGGAGGGAGGAGGAGGAGACAGGAGAGTAGGGAGGAATAGGAGGGAGGAGGAGGGATTAGAGGAGGAGGGAGGAGTAGGAGGGAGGAGGAGGAGGAGGAGGTAGGAGGAGGAAGAGGGAGGAGGAGGGAGGAGGAGGAGGATGAGGGAGGAGGAGGAGAATGAGGGAGGAGGAGGAGAGAGGAGGCGGAGGGAGGAAGAGGAGGGAGGAGGAGGGAGAAGGAGAAGGGAGGGGGTGGAGGGGAGGAGGAGGAAGAGGGAGGAGGAGGAAGAGGGAGGAGTAGGGGAGGAGGAGGGAGGGGAAGAGGGAGGAAGAGGGAGAAGGAGGAGGAGGGAGAAGGAGGGAGGAGAGAGAACGCAGGAGGAGGAGGGAGGAGGAGGAGAGGGAGGAGGAGGAGAGGGAGAGGGAGGGAGGATTAGAGGAGGAGAGGAGAGAGGAGGAGGCGGCAGGGAGGAGAAGGAGAGGGGAGGAGGGGGGGGAGTAAGAGGAAGGAGGGAGGATGGGAGGGGAGGAGGAAGAGGGAGGAGGAGGATGGGAGGGGGGAGGAGGAAGGGGAGGAGGGAGTGAGGAGAGGGAGGCGGAGGGAGGGAGGAGGGGAGGGAGGAGGAGAAGGAGGAGAGGGATGAGGAGGGGAGGAAAGGGGAGAAGGGAGGAAGGAGGGAGGAGGGGAGGAAGGGGAAGGAGGAGGAGATTCAGAGGGGGGGGAGGGGGGGGGCTTTTGGGCGGAGGAGGGGCGAGGGAGAAGGGAGGAGGGATGTTTAGAGCCCTTTTCCCGGGGAGGGGGAGGAAAAGGAGGGGTTTTTAGGGGGAGGGGGGGGAAGGAGGAGGGAGGGGAGGAAGGAGGGAGGAGGGGGGGGGGGGAGGAAAGGGGGGGGAGGAATTTTCAAAGGAAGGGGAGGGGGGGGGGAGGGTTGGGGGGGGAGGGGGGGGTAGGGGAGGACGGGGTTTAGGAGGAGGAGGATTTAACCATATGCCTTAAAAACTCGGGGGAAAAGGTGGGGAGCATCTCACAGATGTTCTCTGTGGTTAATGAGGCGGGGAGGGTCTCATTAAATTCATACAACAAAAAAAAAGCAACTTAAAAGAATGTCCTTCCACACACTATCCATTATTTTTATTGAAAACTGTTTTTAATCACCTACATGACTGTAGATAACTTTTTTAAGCATAAAAAGATGAGTTACAATGTTATGCATTATGCATTATTTTTATGAAAATTTTGAAAATGCCTTAAAGATTATATCATTATTTATTATAACTCATATGCCTGTAAATAACTATAGACAAAGAGTTTATAAATCTTTGAAAACGATGCAACAATATGACTATAAGGTATATAGCAATGTTATTAATAGTTATGCCCCTTGAAATAACTTTTCTAGAGTTAAGTCCCTTCGCTATATAGAAATTATAATGAAAAATGAAATATTAAATAATATTAAATAACTAGAAGATTTTACACTTATAAAATATGACAGTTGGCAGCGCGGGAATGAGAGGAAGACGTGTAGAAAATTTCATCTCAATCGGATGGACCTTTCGCGAACGCATAAAGGACATACATACATACATACAGTCTCTTTTATATATAAGATGTTTTCAGCGCTATGTGTGTAGTCTACTTCATTGAACATTAGTAGACAACAGTAGTAGTAGTAGTAGTAGCAGCAGCAGCAGCAGCATCAGCATCAGCAGCAGCAGCAGCAGCAGTAGTAATCGTTTATTTATTTCTACTTCCTTTTCTGCTCCCGCATGGAAACAGTGTAGTGGTGCTTTTTGGGTTTTTTTTTAATTTTTTTATTTCGTTGTTTATCTATCTGTGTTGTCCTGTCCTTGACAAAGATTCTGAGAATCAAAACATCGGCCGTCCTGTGTGTCGTAGTGTACGCTTTTGTGTGTATTTTATTTTATTATTCATTTTATATATTTATTGATTACTTCTGATTTTGGATTTTCACCTGTATTCCGGTATACGATGGATCTCCTTGTAAGGTATGTGCAACGTGTTTGTGTTTAGTACGTTTCTTCTCGCAGGAGCTTAATATACCTATTTGTTTCCAATTCATATTGTTATATCCTGCTGCAGCCGCTGCTTTTTCTTCTATTCCATTTCATTGAACACAACAGTACATGCACACACTCACAAAGCAAGAGTTCACACGCGCTAGCTAATTTAAATGCTCAGACGCCAACCGTGTGGTTGTGTCCCAAGACTGAGTAGTAGTAGTAGTAGTAGTAGTAGTAGTAGTAGTAGTAGTAGTAGTAGTAGTAGTAGTAGTAGTAATAGTAATAGTAGTAGTAGTAATAATAATAGAAGTAGTAGTAGTAGTAGTAGTAGTAGTAGTAGTAGTAGTAGTAGTAGTAGTAGTAGTAGTAGTAGTAGTAGTAGTAGTAGTAGTAGTAGTAGTAGTAGTAGTAGTAGTAGTAGTAGAAGTAATAGTTGTAGTAGTAGTAGTTGCAGCAGCAGTAGCAGTAGCAATAGTAGCAGTAGCTGTAGTAGAAGTAGTAGTAGTAGTAGTAGTAGTAGTAGTAGTAGTAGTAGTAGTAGTAGTAGTAGTAGTAGTAGTAGTAGTAGTAGTAGTAGTAGTAGTAGTAGTAGTAGTAGTAGTATTAGTAGTAGTAGTAGTAGTAGTAGTAGTAGTAGTAGTAGTAGTAGTAGTAGTAGTAGTAGTAGTAGTAGTAGTAGTAGTAGTAGTAGTAGTAGTAGTAGTAGTAGTAGTAGTAGTAGTTGTTGTTGTTTGTCCATCAAGAATGATGATGACCATTCATTTCATCCAGTGGGGTTGAAGGTGTGGAGCCGTGGATTCTAAGATGGCTGATAAGGCCTATTTTGGCTCAAAATGTTCTTTGACAATGTGGGCAAAGAATGCTTGACGTCTCTGGAGGAGGATTTCCTGCAGTAGTTTTTCTGTCCTGCCTTTTCTTCACAACTCTTGCAGTCCTGGTTGCCTCACATATGACTGCACCTTTGCGTAATGATGCACGCCACGAATTTCGGTCTCTGGCTGCAGCCTCCCAGGTGTCATGATGAATTCCAAAAGCATTCAGTGAAATTTTCAGAGTGTCTTTAAAACGTTTCCTCTGGCCACCTTGAGAGCGTTTACCACAACGCAGTTCGCTGTAAAAAATTCGTTTAGGGAGCCTGTGATCTGGCATGCGAGTCAAGTGACCAGCCCAGCGAATCTTATTCTTCATTAGTAGAGAGTGGATACTGGGCATGGATGCTCTTTCTAGTAGTAGTAGTAGTAGTAGTAGTAGTAGTAGTAGTAGTAGTAGTAGTAGTAGTAGTAGTAGTAGTAGTAGCAGTAGCAGTAGTAGCAGTAGCAGTAGTAGCAGTAGCAATAGTAGCAGTAGCTGTAGTAGTAGTAGTAGTAGTAGTAGTAGTAGTAGTAGTAGCAGCAGCAGCAGCAGTAGCAGTAGTAGCAGTAGCAATAGTAGCAGTAGCTGTAGTAGTAGTAGTAGTAGTAGTAGTAGTAGTAGTAGTAGTAGTAGTAGTAGTAGTAGTAGTAGTAGTAGTAGTAGTAGTAGTAGTAGTAGTAGTAGTAGTAGTAGTAGTAGTGTAACAGTGAACGGATTAATATCAATAGATGACTTGAAGCCTTGAATAGTGTAAAGTGGCTTTTATTGGCAGTAATTATAAAGTGAATATAGCATCTTCAAAAACACAACTGGACGGACCACAAGCATAGCTGGAACTGTTTATATTATTGACGTCACCCGTGAGCTTCCCTAGCAATGGTGTTTTCTACAGTGCTCACGGGTGCGACATTTCCTAACCCTTCTCTATTTCCCCTTAACTAACTATAACAGCGATGGAGCACTGTTATACTCTTCCCCTTCTTTAAGAAGACTTTTCTTCTTCAAAAGTCTTAACTCCTAACCCCTTCATCCTACACCTTCTCTCCCTACCTCCCAAAATTTCTCTAATCCGCCCCAAACCAATTCTATTTTAAGAAAATATTTTATTCTATTTGTAACTCTTCCCCCTGTCACATATCAACCCAATATGAACTTCTTCTTCGTTTCTGATTCTTCATAACATAAACTCTTGTATAGGTATCTATTATACCTCAATAGCATTCAACACACATATATAATAATCATAACACATATGGGTACCGTTTTGAAATACTTCTTCTTCTTCCCTTCATAAGCAATCCGCTTACCCTTCTTATCACGAACTCAAAAAATCCAAAACTCTTCTGATACTACCTCAACTCCCTATTGTCATCACTAATCGTATTACTTTCACATTACTACTTCTCCACTTTCAATCAACCTAAAATCACTTGCACACGATAGGAAGACAAGGAATCGGTGCGCACCGGAGATTCAAAGAAGTAGAACTCTTTCTCTCAAAAACCACACTCAGCTAAATCACACACACCTTTACCCCCCTATGTCATTTGAGACTTTATGTAATAAAGTCTAAAATAATTATATCTTCTACAGTACCACTTATTATGGTAACAGTTTACGCTGCTATCTACAGCATCAAGCACCAACCATCAAAAATATTATTCACTCCCAACTGTCTATATATTACAGACAGTACACAATTAACAAGGTCCATCATCCCTCAAGACCTCTTCCAACATTATACACATCACCTCACATAACTAATCTTCTCTTATACCTCACTCAGAATTCTCTCTTAATCTCGCCGAAAATTTCAGCGACCCCTTAATGTCCATTTATTATGGGCATATCTACTAAAACCTCTACTTATGCCGTTACCAACAGCAACAATATACTACCCCTTGAACTCATGTCTATGACTGCTTGCAATCAACGTTATTCTATCACAGTCCATATATCACGGACCCTAAAAAACCCCATGTCATTTTGTCTCCACAGTGACAATGTTCATTTCTCATTAAAACACTTACACCCCTTTACTATTGTACTGCTATCCACATTATAGCAATCATTCTTCAGAGTCAAACATGGATTCAATTCATGTTTTGCTAATTGCCTTCATACTGTCTGTTACAGCACGTTACTGACTTCTTCTTCCACAATCTCGTGGCTCTATGTTCACTTCTAACCCCATGGAAACCATGTTCAAAACTTTCCCCTCATTTACCCCACTGCTTTATTCACTTTAATCTTTTTTTTTTCCAATATGGCGTCCAATCCATATATATTCAATCTATGCTGGCTTAAATTCCCCATAACCATTTTACTTGTGTAGTAACCCCGTCGTATGTTTCCAACACTTCATAGCCATATCAACCTCTCTACGCTGATTATCACAGCAACCAGAATATACCCATGAAGTTATTATTCACAAAGAGAATGTGTCTCTCTATTAGTTCTCAGTAGTTTATTAACTCTTTTCTGAACGAAGGGTCTTAAATAAAGCCCCATGTATTGTCTTTATTCTAGACAAAACCATAACTATTTGTAAATTAAACTTAACTTAACTAATTTCTAACATATTTATAAACAAGGTAATTTAACACACAAGACAATTCACTTAAATTATGAGTGAAACGAAGTAAAATCACAACAGGACATCATACCCCCCCCCCCCCCCCAAGTTTTTATACATCATTTATGTTTCCCCTCATATCAATAAAAGGTATTAACTCATTCAAAGAAAAACATATTTTAAAATAATATAACTTTCATCCTATTAAATTAGAAGAAAATATCTAGTATTACCTAACACTACTGGTCTCTTTTACGGACCAGTAGTTTGTACGCAAAAGACTAAAAACACAATAATCCTATTCTAAAATCAAATAGTGACAATCATTTTACAGGACCAAATTAAATAAAAATAATATATTATATATGAGGCATTGAAAGCTCAAATTAAATAAAAGCAACTGTCTTCTCGCTAAAGAGAAGGTTTTCAAAAAAAAAAATAATTCACATAGAATTAACTACTTAAAGTGACCAAGCAACATTGGCCTCCTATACGAACCAATGTAACACATATCTATTCACCCAAGTTATGTCTATTCCGTTATTCTTATAACAAAACAACTCAATGCCACGCATTAACCCCAAAATACATCTATATATATATATATATCTGTTACCTACAGACTATATTTTAACGTAGAACAATATCTGTTCTCTCAACAAAAAGTCATTAATCACAAATGACTGTACTTTTTCTGGAAGTCAATCATTGATTCTCTCCCCTCACAATTTTCCATCTTTTACAAACTAACTCCTAACACATCACAATATCTGGAATATAACCACTGTAAACTACAGGTCAACTCATTTTATCTATTACTAGTGTGACGGCTATCCCAATGTCACCTACCAGTCATCTATCTACCAATAGAACCTGTGGCTCGGCACACCAATTGTTTCCCCTAGATTTTCACCAAGAATTACCACCACTTCTTAATCATTACCGTTACCTACGGTATCTCCACCATGTTATCACCAGCAAAAAAACTTGTCTATTTACTATAGACCTCACCCATGCTAATTCTACTTTTAAGTCTCTCGTCTAACCGACGCAACTAACACCTCATTCTCCTGTATCAGTACTTTCTATATCTCACCACAACTACTCTAAGCTATCCTCAAGTCTCTCCTAGCATTCTCACATCGTGACGATAGTCAAACCAGTCACACTTATTGGAACACCTTCTATAGTGCTCTATATATAATACTCCGACGTTCATTTATCTAATCTTGTTTACCTCACTATCTTTCACTCTTCCTCCTATTTATCGGGACTCTTTCAGAAACAGCAAACAACACCACATATTACTAACGACATACCTCATTCTGATTGAGAAAACCATATTCTGTCAATTCTCTGTATCAGACATTCTTGCTTCGATATGTCTTTCCCTTCCAACACTACTAAATCTGTTTCTTGAAACATCATTCAAAACGTTAACTCTCTTTCCGTCAGTCTGTCATACAATTTTCATTAACTCCGTCCAACCTCAGACATTCCAATCAAAAGACATCACAATTTCCTAACCATGTTCTTTCTACCTCTCGTACGTTACTCTATGCTCCACGTTTTATCAACGTCACTTATCAGTCACTCTTCGCATATTCACACGGTATTCATATTTTATGTTTGCTCAGACAGTGATACGCAACCTCGCTCTCATCTCACGACTACTCTTGCATCGCGACAACCTGACGTGCTTATCTTCAAAAAAATATTTAGACGCCAATTCAACATTCCAGCAATCACTCACCACAGTCTAAGCGTATCGATCTCCTCCACACACATTGACACAAGATATATCAAACACGCAACTATTACATTTTATCCATGTACTTCACTTAGACGGTGTTTCAAAACCTCACTCCTACTTTACTCAGTGCGACAAACAACTGTTTGTCTAGAATTATACTCACGTACGGACAACGCATAACCTGACGAATTACTCAACAGGACTTTCACAATTCACTGCTTTCTTATTTCTACTTTTCTCAATCATTCACTCCTTTTCAAAGGTCAGGAACCTATACATTATCTCTCGCAAATTATATCTCTTTTACACACTAAGCAGTACTATCAACGATCTCTCAGAACAAAACTCACTCCGACGAGTCTCTAACCTCTTAACTATCATTCTAAACTTCTCCACACAACCACTTTCTCAGATTTAATCACCTCTTCTTTCTTCGCAATCATGACGTAATTACTTCATCCCCCTCACCAAGAACTCGTACTCTTCAAGCATCAGTTTCCACAGTCTTTTACTCTTAACTACTCTCGCGTTCAACTGGCTATTTTACACATGATACTCAATTTCTCCTCTATCTATATTTCCTCATCAGACACTCTCGGTTCACCTGTAAACAATACTATACTTACTTCTCAAACCAGCAAGCAAACCTATCTCAGACATCACGTCATAGCTCTGAGTCGAACCATCCACTCTAGTACGAGCATTCATAATTAGTTTATGTCTCTCTCTCTACTAATTATGTGCTGAATCTACTCTACTTAAATCACACCAGTTATACATCACTCAACGTGATCAACTCCTCTTTATCTAGCCAGTCCGGACAAGGGACATTTCAATTTCTTGTTTACTCTCCCCATACCGCAACCAAACACAAGATATTCTCTATAACGTATCCACGTCGAATATTCTATCAGTTGCCGTGCCTCCCTATGCTCAACAACACTATTGTCTACCCTGTACCATGTGATGCTACACCAAAAAAATTCATCTGCCTATTTTAGACAGTTCATATGTATCTGCTCAAACCGCAATTCCTCTCATAAGCTAAAACAATTCCATATGTCCTTCCTCACCCAAGGAATTTTAACAGCCATAGAAGCGCATCCTAAGCCAAATATTTCATTGTCTCTTAGTACTGATGTACGTCTCTCTTCAATTATGTCATCTTCACTATCCGTTGTTAATCTGTTGCCAAAGTACTCAGGTCTTAAGGTCATATATTCTTCTATTTTTCTTAAGTCACTTTCAGTCGTCGAGTAAATTTCCGCTATCTGTCTATTATTATTCTTCTTCTTAAATGCTTTCTTTCTATTTCCTTTATTTGCGTCGGTCTGCTCACTGTTTCCTGTATAACTTACATAACGTTTATATTTCCCCATTCTCGTCTTCGGATGACACACTGATAATAGTTCCCTACATCAGACTCATAGTAAGTTTACTGCAGACACGTCAATCCTATTCCCATAGTTAGCTTTAGAACATCTGGCTTTTTTCTTACCTCTATTCTTCATACTCCGCTTCTGTACAACTCCCATATCTTTACCTGAAATATTCTCTCCATAACCTGAACTCTCACACCTAACATTCCTACACCATTTAGGGATTAATTTCGTGTCTATACCTGAGGAACTTGACATCTCAGTTGTACCTTTATTGACCATCAAACTGTTTATATTTCTTTCCTCAATACTTTTCCTCTTTGGTCTCTTTTCGTCCTTGATTCTCGTCTGTATATCTTTCTTAATTTCAACCGTGTCTCCCTTAGTCAAGTGGGTTGGTTTTAACTGAGTCTCTACTAACTCGGTTTGACTTCCCTTTGTTACCTTGCTGGTTGGTTGTACCTGGACCTTTTTCTCTACTGTATCAACCTGTGTTTGTGTGTTCCGTTCTACCACTTCAATCACCTGTGTCTGAGTCTCTTGGTCTATTTTCTTCTTTTCTTGTCTAAGAGTCAGATTCGCAACCATCTTATTAGTTGAATTCTTACTTACATTTTCTACTCTGTTCTTTGACCCTGACCTCAGATACTGTCTCCGTCTTTGTTCAAACCAGTCGTCACGTATTTTCCTGGCATTTTTGCTATAGGATGGCCATTTCCATAATTTCTTGGAAAGGTCTCTCTCAGGACCATTCTTGTATCTATAACAGCTATACCAGTCCGACTTTTCACCATTACGTCTATTCTCACCGTCTTTTACCCTATATACATCAGGCCTTGTTTCGTCATAATCATATTGTCTTCTGTCTTTATTAAGTAATGGCTGTCTCCTGTTATTCTTTCCTACTCTATTGCAGTCTATCTTAAATCTATAAGGCTCTTGTCTAGTCGTTCTGTTCTGCAACGTTTCTACAAAATTTTCTACTTCACTAACTGCCACTTTTAACTCTCCCAACCATGTACTGATACGTTTTAATTCAATATGTAGGTAATTCATACTTATTTCTCTGTAACTTCTATCAAGCTTGAAACAATATTCCTACTTCTTCCTCTGTATATTTCTTGGTACCTGAAAAAAAAAACTCGTCCTAATCTTAGCTGAAATAATTTTCAATTACATTTCTCTACTATGCTGTGATGGGTCTGCCTGTTGCCATATCCTGTTGTTTCTTTTGCTATGCTGAAATATTTTACTATATTCTTATACAATCAAATTCACATTTATAACAACTTATCTAAATGATCTTACTAAAAAAAATGTTCTCTTAGCAATTATACTTTAATTACCATCTTGATCCAAGAGAAGCGTGGATTTACGTATATTCGTTGAAAGTTTTCCTCGTCACGGTTCACGTATAACCAAGCGTCTGGAGTTTAGTAGCCGTCCAAACGATAACGTGACTTCAGTGATGTCCTTCTTCCACCGTATCAAGTTTCGTTATTTCCACTTCCACTTTCAGCTCCTGGTTGAGCCCCTACCAGCCTTCAGCTTTCTTTTCACCCGATAACAGGGCACATCAAAGCGACGTCTTGAAAACTGGTCTAGTTCAATAAAGCGATAATTTGGGTCCCCTCTTCAGTAGGTCGGCAACCCAGTTTGCCCCTCCCACTTCCGAGGGTTCCCTATCAACATCGCTGATTTATTAAAAAATTTCTTCTTACTTTCCAAAGGAGCAACTGGCTTGATTCTTCAGACACCCAAGGTCACGGTTCAACGAACATAATGACTTTCAGTTCGCTCTAGGTAATCTTGATGTAAAGTAGGTAACTGCTCTCTCAGAACAACATTTTTATTTGATTCCAGTTGTTTATATTCGTTTTGAAATTTCTTGCTCCTGGACCTGGACAAATTTTAGCATATGACTGGCTGACCTTCAAACACAATGCAAGGTTACCAACGGCTGTAATACTGGCAGGTCAAACTTTACAATATTTTTGACAAGAATCATCTCGTTACTTCACATGGTTATAATGAGAACAGCTCAACGACACTCCATAGGCAATCATATTAGGTAGATGGCTCTATTCATAATTCTTTATGCATATTTAATTTTGATGGTGTCAAAAAATGTTGAAATTTTGACTTTACTCAACTAGAAGTGGTCCAATTTTGAGCTTTTTGTTTAAATGCGTATAAAACATACCTCAACAGTTAGTTGGTTCACTTTAGCATGTGTCGACATGTTGACTTTCTTACTTCTTTCACTTCCTTACTTCGCATCGTATCCGCGACAATCTAAGTACCGAATCCTGTGTGCGGCTCCATTTTCACTCATGTAACAGTGAACGGATTAATATTGACAGATGACTTGAAGTCTTGAATAGTATAAAATGGCTTTTATTGGCGGTAATCATAAAGTGAATAATATAGCGTCTTCAAAAACACAACTGAACGGCCCACAAGCCAAGCTGGAACTGTTTATATTATTGACGTCACCCGTGAGCTTCCCTAGCAATGTTGTTTCCTACAGTGCTCACGGGTGCGACATTTCCTAACCCTTCTCTATTTCCCCTTAACTAACTATAACAGCGATGGAGCACTGTTATAGTAGTAGTAGTAGTAGCGGCAGCAGTAGCAGTAGTAGCAGTAGCAATAGTAGCAGCAGCTGTAGTAGTAGTAGTAGTAGTAGTAGCAGCAGCAGCAGCAGCAGCAGTAGTAGTAGTAGTAGTAGTAGTAGCAGCAGCAGCAGTAGTAGTAGTAGTAGTAGTAGTAGTAGTAGTAGTAGTAGTAGTAGCAGCAGCAGCAGCAGCAGCACCAGCAGCAGCAGTAGTAGTAGCAGCAGCAGTAGTAGTAGTAGTAGCAGCAGCAGTAGTAGTAGTAGTAGTAGTAGTAGTAGTAGTAGTAGCAGCAGCAGCAGCAGCAGTAGTAGTAGTAGTAGTAGTAGTAGTAGTAGTAGTAGTAGTAGTAGTAGTAGTAGTAGCAGCATCAGCAGCAGCACCAGCAGCAGTAGTAGTAGTAGCAGCAGCAGCAGCACCAGCAGCCGTAGTAGTAGTAGCAGCAGCAGTAGTATTTTTTTATTTATTTCGTCATGAGCTGATTTATATTGTATAGTTCATTCTACTTTACAATTTCAGTAAGAGTTTTCAAAATGTAAAGGCAAACTACTGAATATGCAATGCATAGTAAATCACAAACAAGCAAGTCTTTTCTGTCTTCGGTTTACTGAACAAGTGGTTTTTCACCTCGTTGTGGCCTATGCAGTTTACTGACAAATGGTTTTCAGCTTGTCGCCTATGCGGAGTCTGAAGATTGCTACTTGTTCACGTTGGTGGAGTTTGTGATATGGATGCTCTTGGCATCACATATTATTCAGGCAGATGTAGTCTTGCACTTCCCTTTGCAAATTTTCCAACCTCTTTATTTCCAGGTATATTGCAACGTGATTCGATCCATTGTACCATTTTTGGATTTTTCACACAGTCCTTGGAGTCCTGCTAATTTTACATTTTCTGCACTTCAGTACTGAGACAACTGACTTCGCATCTGTAAAGAAAGCTATTTTCCAGTATTGTTCTCTGTCAACGGCATTCTTGTTGCAGGTTTCAAGGATTCAGTCTTTGCTCTAAGATTACTTAAAAATGTGTGCATTTGCCAATGACTATGTCTTCTGTACTCCATTTATTTTAGACTCTGGAGAATCCCCCCCCCCCCCCCCCCCATTCGCTTTTTGCCATTGAGTAACTTGCCCTCTGTATACAAGATGCTACATTGGGAAAGTCCTTCTGTGTAGTCAAGGGCTGTTTGTCCCCTTTCTGTTTCATTCTGAGTGTTATTTTTCTCAACACATGAATGGTTTTCTAAGATCCCAGGAAGGTACTACTATCTCCATGCTGGGAACCTGTGTGTGGTGTAGTTTTGTTCATATGTTTAATATAGGATATGTCCTAATCTAAACTATTCCAGATTCTACAGAGTTGCGTCACTTCAAAGACCCTTACACCTCTGACAAATGGTATGGTATGTCAACCTTTCAAATATTTCTGTTTGTTGCTGGTTCTGCTATATCTTCTATCCTCTGGTGTTGTAAAAATGCGGTGTTTCCATTTCGTTCATATTTGTTTTCTTCAACCCCAGTTGTGATCATAATTCCTTGATTTTGAACACTATTTATTAGGTAAAGTCGGACGTCCTGAAATAAATAGGTTAGCTGCTTTTTTATCCAAACAGCAATACCGTATTCAAGTGCTGGCCTCTATCGTTCAGTATACAGCGTCTTGATGACTTTCTCAGTCTGTTCCCCATCTTGCATCGGCTAGCTTTTACACAACTGCCATTCTTTGCCTTGATCGTATTCAATTTATTTCAATATGTCTTCCATGTCAGGGGGCGATCAAAGGTAATATCTAGATAGTTCGGATATTCTTCCTGGCGCAGTATTTTTCCATGCAACACTAGCTTACAATGTTGACGCTTCATTTGAGATGGGAGCACTGTATTTTGTTTTCTTCTCACTAAAGTTACCTAGTAATATTTATTTCATTCCATGTGTGGTGTGCTGGTTTGGTGTTTTCACGTAATGCTGCTTCTCTTTCCTCTTGGAATTATACTATATACTATAGAAGCACTTGGTTTTAATGCGTATTTCTGTGAATTATAGAACAATTCGCTACGTTTACATTTAAAATCCACATCCCACGCCCAGCACAAAGAAACGCGCTGACGCGTGAAGCGAAAAAAAAAAAGCAACATCAGACATTTATATACTCCGGAGACGGTAGCCATTTTCCCGCCTCAGACACGACCATGCCCGATATGTCTGCAATGTCCTGTGTCCATCTTTGTGCTGGTCGACCTCTCCATCCCGGAATACTATTTATGGGACAGTTGTCTTCGGTGACAGGTGTAAACTTTCAATATTCTTTTCTTTTCAGACCACGGTCCATGAAACATAACGCACTAATATAACGGCGATTCACTTGCGAACAAAATAAATATTAATCAAACACAAAAGATTAATTATTGTTCTTTGTGGTGGCCATGACCGCAAGTCCTCTACTCGATGTCCTGGGTGAGACTGCCTGAGCTAATTGTAGTTCACTCGCTAAACAGTTCAGTTTAGTTTAGTCGACGGATCAACATCACGGCACACGGGTGTAACCCATAAGTGCCCCGTTCTACTCCTAACTCAAGCCTGGGTCCGGAGATTCTCAGCTCACTGCACGAACTCCGTAGCACCGGCGAGGATCCTAAAATATTTTGAGTAGATTTTTAACTCGAAATTTTGCCCGGGCAGAGCCGTTAGGTTACTCTTTTTCGATTTCCAACGGCCCAGGGATTTTTACGTGCGCACACGGGCGTCCGATCTCACTACCCAGAGACCAGGAGAAATTTCTGTTACTAGTAGTCCACGTGAAAATATCCCGGCCCTCATCGGGGCTTGAACCCGGGACCTCCAGCACTCGAGGCGAACACCATACCCCGAGACCACTCAGCCCCTTCACTCGCTAAACAACTCTGAGTTACTCATGGCTCCCGATATTCTCAAGAAACATGATCTCCACACATAAGCTCTCTAATGCCTCAACCCCCGCAGTCACACAGCCTCAACTCCCACAGCCTCAACTCCCGCAGTCAACACAGCCTCAGCCATCACTTCAGAGTCATGACGGAGGAGAATAAGCAGACATTAGTTGTTAGTCGCGGTTCCAACTTCACGACGAAGGGTCACCCCATAATGCTCCATTTCCGTGCCAGTGAATATCACACAAAAATGCCCCTCACTGTCTCATATGAGAAGTAGAACAGTAAAACGATATCATTGGGATTACGAGATTGAGAGAAACGTGAACGCCCACGCCAGAAAGATTGTTGGTTTCAGAAATGCCCATTAACCCAGCATTGATCCAATAACTAGCGACATCCGGCATTCCCTATGCTACCAATCTCAAACCTGGACTTCATCCAAATTACACCTTCGCAAAATCAACACCTGCGAAATGAGATGCATGAGGAGAGCTGCCAACTTAACAATCCGAGACCGAGTAAGAAATACTATTATCAGAAAGATTGTGGGATCAACACCTTGTGCCACATTTATTGAAAGACAGAAGATCAAGTGGTTTGGCCATGTCATTAGAATGCAACATCAGCAAATACCATCACTGGCCTTACATCAAAGATCATCTGCGACGAGACCAAGAGGACGCCCAAGAAGAAAATGGATTGACGACATCAGAGACATTGTACAACCACACGGAATGACACTATCCAGTGCCGCCCACCGGGCGCTGGAACGAAAATTATTCCTCCCCACGACGCTTGACGGCAGAAGTGGAAGATGATGATGATGATGATGATGATGATGATGATTTTTGTATCCCTTTTTAAATCTTACAAGATGAAATGTATACAGTCATCATCGTCGTCATCATCAAGTGCCATGCCAGCTGACGTCCACGTTCATGACCCTCCACAGATCTCGGTCTTTGGTTTTCTGGATCAACTCTGCTGATGATATACTTCCATGCCACCGTCTCAATCCATCCAGCATAATTTCTCATGGTCTGCTTCTGCCTCTCTTCCCCTCGATATTTTCAGTTATCTCGATGTTCTCCAATACCTTTCTTTTCACCACATGACCATAAAAAAGCTGTTTGTCTCTTCCTTATTGGTGTATGTAATGCTCTAGTTTCATTTGCCTCTTTCAGGTAATCGTTGTTAATTACTTTGGCAGTCCGGAGAATTCGCAACATTCTTCTGAGGAACCACAACTCTGTTGATTCCAAGTTCTTCCTAATTTGTTCATTTACATTCCAAGATTTACTGCCATACAGCAAAACAAGTTCAATATAGCACTTCAGCATTCTCTTTCTTGGATTAAATAATACTCCCTTTCATTCAATTATACTAATATTAACAATATTTATAGTCAGGCACTCATTATAATGTTATCGGTATCCTTTCTGTGTTACGTGTTTTCTAATATTTTCAAGCCGGTCTCCCTGGCCGAGGCGTTAGCAGCTTTCTCCGTAACCCCGAATACTCCCGTGGTTGACGTGAACGCACGAGAATTGGAAGCGGTTCGAGTCGCGCCAATGACTTATGAGAATATGGAGCCGGTCGCTCAGAAAGCAATGGCAAACTACTGAGCGTAATCTTGTCAAGAAATCAACAATCAGCTGAAAGATGCTGATGTTGACAGCGATGTCCTGTAACGGATATGCAAATATTTTCAAAATACTGTAAACATTATAAATGGTTGTTCGGTTAAGTTGCTATATATGAGACTCCCAAACCACACCTTGTGAAACTCAAAGTGCATTGTATAGGATGTATTTTTTAATGAGTGTGCAGTGTTTGGAAATATTGCCGGTCCAAGTTTTGCATTTACCTATTATATTGCATAAACTTTACAGAGGGTGAATACAAAACTTGGACAAGCAATATTTTCAAACACTGCACAGTCATTAAAACTACACCCTATATAAATATTATATGTACATAGAGATTTCCATTCTATCGTCAGCTTCAAGTGTACTTTTGGAAGTCAGCATGGCCGAATGGATAAGAGCGGTTGCTCTTAGATTTCCTGTGTGCTGATGACCAGGCGGCGGGTTCCACACCTACACCGGTCAGTTGGACTAACATGTTGATTCTTGTTCTTTACTTGGGGGACGTAAATTACAAGTACTTAAGAAGTCGGAGTGGGTTCGCTTGTTAGCGAGGTACACTGGTAGTAGGAAAAGCTAATACCCACGCAAAACGCTGTCCAGTGCACTAGAAGTAGTAGGGCATGAATGGACTACACGTGAGACTACACAAGCCAGTGAACGCAACAACAAAAACGTTTACTGTTGTCTGTTCTCTAGTTCAAGGGTGCAGTCACTTGTGAAGCAACCAGGACTGCAAGAGCTGTGAAGAAAAGGCTGGACAGAAAAACTACTGCAGGAGATCCTCCTCCTGGAACGTCAAGCAATCTTTGCCCACATTGTCAAAAAACATTTCGAGCCAAAATAGGCCTTATCAGCCATCTTATAATTCACGGCTCCATACTTTCAATCCCACTGGGTGAAATGAATGGTCATCATCATACTTGATGGACAAACAACAGTTCAGTATATATATCACACGGTTGAACAGAAAGAACTCTCCAGAGCATGTCCATTTTAGATGCACCTGGATTGGAGATTCCAAATATCAACGGGTGGGCACTTGAAATGGAAACGCGCGTGTTTCTGAAGTAGGCAGCATGCGCAGATAGGTGGCACTCCTGGCTTACATAGTCTCTGTTACAGAATAAACATATTGGATATTGTCTAGTTGACAGGTGTTTGCTGCGAATAAAAGTGGGAGTAGGGGGAGGAGGAGGAGGAGGAGAGGAGGAGGAGGAGGAGGAGAGAAGAAGAAGAAGAAGAAGAAGAAGAAGAAGAAGAAGAAGAAGAAGAAGAAGAAGAAGAAGAAGAAGAAGAAGAAGAAGAAGAAAAGAGAAGAAGATCAAGAAGAAACAGGATCAAAAGAAGAAGAAGACACGGAGCGAATAATAATAACAATAATAATAATAATAATAATAATAATAATAATAATAATAATAATAATAATAATAATAATAATAATAATAATAATATAACCAGAGCACGCGAAAATTGATCCCCTGGCCATGTGATGATATTGAGAAGATTGAGAATCTAACTTATTGGAAACCTACTCTGGGTACTGACCCCAGACCACTGTGTTTGCGTGCAAGTGAAATAGCCATTAAACGACCACGATTGTATGTATACTCAGGGAAATAAAGTTTTTTTTTCTATTTTACAATAACATTGAAATCTGATAAAACTGTACATTAACTTTCTCCGGCAAACACCACGCCCTGATATATTCTATTATATCCTTTATTTGAAAACCATTACTTTCTAGTCAGGATTTCCCAGTCGCGCTCTTGAAAACCAGTGAAAAATTTAAATTGCCTATTACTTCAATATCTTGCACTCTGTTAGATCAGGTTCCAACTTTCTTGGTGACATATTTCAATGATGTGTTTCTATTTGTTCTCATTCACTGTGGGATCTCAGAAAGCTTCCATTGCCGTTTTAAAGTAAGCTCTGCTCTCTATTTTGCTTTCGTCCTATAGTCGGAGTAATCTAAAAGCAACGCCAGAACTCTCCCTCCTTCGCTATCAATCCCTTAAGTGCAAAAACTCATGTCGCGAGTGCGCAAGCCCGAAAGAATTGGTAGGAAAATTGTCAGTGCTGATGAGTTCTGTTATTGACTTAAGTGTGTAACTTGAGTCTACAAATACACATGAATGCCAGCGATTTGTTATGGCTTACTGTAACACATATTATATCATTTTATATGTGATAAGTGCTTTTCGGTCGACAGAGCTTCGATGTGTCTGGTTTTTACAGAAATACGAAAGTTATTATCATAACGTATTTACCAGAAGAGGCTGCTATGTAAATGGCTATGAACAGCATTCGTGCCCGTGCGACTGGGCAGAACAGGCTGTTAATGGATGCCAGGAAAGTGTACAAATATGAAATGTGGTTTTTATCTGTTTCTCTTCATGTGCAAAAATGGTCGTTATTGCTGCATTTAGTCTACATCGTTCGGAAAATATGGCCACATGGGGCGCATTGAAGCGATAACAGAGACTGAAATCTGAAACTGGTAATTCGGTGTATTGTTCACTAATGAGCACTTATTCCTACCAGAAGATGGAGCATAACATTGAGGCTGTTGAAAGATGGGTGGTTAGAAAGCAGTGGCCAGTTTCTTAGAATGAAATAAATAAGATAAAGACAAGTAAGGAAGTTACTGAACAACTTAGTATCAAAAGGGCGTTGTTGTAGCAGAAGTACAAATGGGAATGACAGGACAGTTAGATAATATCAAACGACATGGACAAGTCAAGGAAAAGTGTTCGTAATCTAACTGATTACATACTTGTAATAAATCGATGTTGAAACAGCTTACTGTCAGTGAAAACAAGATCAGGAGCGGATTGCAACGGTGATCATGCGCCAGTAATTGGAAAAATTAGAATAAATCTGAAGAAATTAAAGAGGGCTCAAAGAAACATCAAGTAAGATTCGGCAGTACTTGAATCACATCAGGAAATGAGGGATAGATACGCCATTACCGCACAGAATAGGTGCAATGCTATATAAAAATTTAGGCAGTACCCATGAACAATAACAAATGATAATGATACAACAGACACCAAAGAAAATAAAACAAAATATAAAGAAGACTACGGGGAAGAAATGGAGGACGGAAGACATAGATGACAGATGGAATTCTATAACTGAAAGAAAATTGAAAAGCAAATTAAGTAAAACAAAGATGAATATTAAAGGATACATATAAACATTGTACCAAAATGTAAGGTTGTGAAAGAAAGTATGGCTAAATAATCAGTGCAAGGATATTGAAGAGCAACAAGATGACACGAAATCAGCAACAAGATGACATGAAATCAATGTACAAAAAGATACAGGAATTATCGCACATTAGAAAGTATACAGCAAGTAGTTGTTTAAAAAAAAATAAACATAAAATATTAATGGCCAAGAAAAGGTCATTTAAAGATGGGCAGAATACGTAAAAGAGTTGTTTGATGACAAAGGCAGATCAGAAATAACCACTTGCGACCAAAGTGAAAGACCACCAAAACTGAAAGCAGAAGTTGAAGAACACATGCTGTATAACATATAAAGAGAGGTAAATCCCCGAGGTAAAATATTATCACAGTCGAAGATCAGGTGCAGATTAAAGCTGTTAGTGAATTGGATGTGACGTGATAACAAAATGTTGAATGATATCTATAGCAGTGGATATGTACCTGATTATCTCTTGAAGTCTGTTGTAGCTCTACTAAAGAAACCTGGAGCAACGGATTGTGGAGGACATTACATGGTTAGTATAATGAATCATGTGACTAAATATTTATGAGAATTATAATGAACAGAATATGAAATTAAAAAACATATATTCAGAAATTGGAGATGAGCAATGTGGATTTGTAGAAGGTTAAGGTACAAACAATGCCATATACATCATGAAGACATTAACCGAATGAATGATTGACATGAACAATCTATATTTGTGTTTTATTTATTTCACTAAGGCATTTGGTGAGGTGAAGCATGAAGAAATAATTATAATGTAGGAAATTTTGAACACTGATGGTAAAGACTTGTGAATAATAAAGTACGTGTATTGGCAACAAAGAACAGTCATACTAATTGGGGAACAGTTGGGAATTTTTCAACACATTAAACAAGGTCTAAGACAGGGTTGTATACTAACACCCGATCTGTTTAATTTTTACAGTGAAATAATAATGAGACACCTACAAGACAAGCCAGGAATATCAGTTGGTGGACATACTGTAAACATCCTGCTTTGTGCTGATGACAAGGTTTTGGTAGCCAAAATTCAATGAAATTAATAGAAATTATAGACTCAATTACAACAGAAAGTATAACAAAAAACTACAACAGTAATTACAAAGAAAAATAATGTCTTCCCAAATACAACACAAGGGTGAATGGAATCAAGTCAATGCATTTAAATATTTGTGTAATTAAACAGCAGATGAAAGATTTATTAAGACAGTTACGTGTAGAAAAGTCTAAGCACCAGCAGCATTTCACAAGATGAAGATTATTCCTTGCAATTCATTTTGTCCTTCAAGATGAGGAGGAGAGGTTTTTACTAGCTTTATTGAGCCAATTCTGATGCACAGAAGCTAATCATGGACAATTATTAGACAAGTGAGAAATAATGTGGAAGCTGCGAAGTTGTGGTTTTAAAGAAGAATGAGGAGAACACCTTTTACGGATCGAAAGAGCAACAATGTTAGATTCAAAGAAGTTAGCTCACAAAGAGATCTGGTTACTCGCATCATAAGAAGACAGTCCACATTATTTGGGCATGTCATGAGAAGGGGAAAGCTGGAGTATGTCGTCACACCGGGAAGGGGGAGAAGAAGTAGGGAGAGACCAAGAGAGAAGATTCTGGACAGTTTTACAACACTACGTGGAAGAACATCAGTATCGGAAATGATTGGCAGTACAGGAGACAGACGGCTACGGACAGACATGATCACCAACACCTCACGACATGAAGTCAATAAGAAGATCAGAAAATAGAATCTATGCTTTTCTTATTATCGTATAAGGGAATTTTCTAACTCTGTATGCGGATTAGTCTGGTTAACAATGTAATCACAAACGTTATACAACAGAAACCCATTATCGTCTGCTGGCTAGTTAAATTATGCAAAATTTTCATCGCGAAATGTTTTCGAATCAAATTATCGAGATCCAGACATGGCCATCAATTGCTATCAGCAATAAGGAGATGCACAGTTCCACCTGATTTGATTGTAAGCCATCAATCACAATGACAGATAATGTCAAAATCGCTTGTTTAACAAACGCACTGAAGCAGACGCAATGTTATATAAAAAATATTCATAAGATGTTTTTGTTTTAATTCGAGAAAAGAAACATGAAATATCATTAATGAGATCAAACATGAAGCAACATCACCAGAGGCATCGTTAAGGCAAAACAATTTATTTAAAGGACATACATACACGAAAATCTGCTATGCGAGCTTTTTTTTTTTTTTTTTTTGAAAATGGTGACATATAATCCGAAGAAGACTCAGAAAACAATATTTTATTTTAAAGAAAAATATAACGCAAACATGAAGCACATTCAGTGTGAATGAATTACGGAGAAGAAACAGGCATAGGGAAGAAATGTATCATTTTTTGATGTAGTCACCACTGCGTTCAATGCAAGTTCTCCAGCGCCAATAAAGTGCTTGGATTCCTGTAGAAAGCTGTGCCTGACCCAACCATGAACAGTCTGTCACATAAGTCACCCCGTTTGGAAACTTCCTACACATACACTTGCTGGACTGACAGGCATGCATCACTATACTGGACCTTTATTTGCTGATAAATTTCTGTGGGTTTCATCCTTCACTGATAAAAACAAAAACGGATAACAGAATGTTGCTCCTCTTTGATGCGTGTCAAAAGCGGGGTGGCCATTTAAAAACTGTCTTTATGGCGTCACCGTGTTCACCTGCACCGTGATACCACATGCTTAACACTCTTGGCATCCATAACAACAATATTGACAGGTTACAAGACAATGGCATCATTACATAGAAGGTTTACATTTGAAGTCCCCTCATACTTTCAGCTTAAATAAAAATATCATTGTTTCTTTTAATTTCTACCTACAGGGGGTGAGTGGTCTCGAAATATGGTGTCCGCCTCGAGTGCTGCAGGTCCCGGGTTCAGACCCGGCGAGGGCCGTGATGTTTTCACGTGGACGTCTAGTAACAAAATTTCCCCTGGTCTCTTGGTAGTGAGATCGGACGCCCGTGTGTATTGTTGAGCACGTAAAAAAATCCCTTGGCAGTTGGAAATCGAAAAAGAGTAGCCTAACGGCGCTGCGCGGCAAGATTTTGAGCTAAAGATCTACCCAAAGTATTTCAGGATCCTCGCCGGTGCTACAGAGTTCGTGCACTGAGCTGAGAATCTCCGGACTCAGGCTTGAGTTAGGAGTAGAACGGAGCACTTATGGGTAACACCCGTGTGCCGTGATGTTGATCCGTCGGCTAAACTAAACTAAACTAGGCTGGTAGGAAATGCACCTGTTGGTGGTAGAATACCCACGGACAAGGGAGAGGTGGTCGTGTGCCTGTGCGACCATGTGGAGAAGGTGGGGATACAGATTGAGAACCCGAATGTGGCAATAATTAGATTGCGCGGTGTCAGAGTGTTGAGAGTGTTGATATTGGGCATAGAGAGGACAAGGGACAGAGTAGAGTTAGAACGACTTAGATAACGACATACAGGACAGAGATAAGGACATCTACAGGACAGTAGATAAAGTAGAGACAGGACTCAGGTGGGGACACAGACGTGTCATAGACAGGACACGGGCAGGACCAGACCGGGTGATAGGAGGGGATGCCAGTTCACGGGACACTGCCCTGAACGGACTAGACGTCAGTACACTGAATAACCTAGCCTAGCACGGACGGACTGCAGTACAACGAGACTGTTAAGACAGCACGGGGGTGCACGAACGGCACGGGGTCCAGTACGACAAGTCCAGCCAACCAGCTTGGGAACGCCAGACGGGACGTAGACAGTTTCAGGGGAGGACGCTTGTGTTTTTCGAGAGCAAATGGTTAGCTTTGCGAGAGTGCTAGTATGAAGATAGCGAGTGTAGGATTTGTGTAATTGACTTGTGCTATAAGTGTATGTAAGGCGGCATTTGTATAATTATGTGCTGAAGTCACCGCCTGTGTATACCTTGTAATTATATCAGGTTCGCCTGAAATAAATGATAGAAGTACCATATGCACGACTGATGTTTTCTTGAATGCGTATGAAGGAGGTAGAGTGCCTGTGTGCGGTGTGAGACGCTGACACGCGGGAAGGAGGCGGGGGGGGGGGGTGTCGGTAGGGGTTCTGGAAAAACAGGAGGGAAGACCATGAGAACTTTCATTCAGATAGCGATGAGAACTATTAGTAGTGTGACTGACTATTCGTTGGCTATTGAACGAGGGGACGGAGCACGTATGGGAATGCCCTGAGTGTAGTGATGTCGGTTCTTAACTCAACTCAAATATATTTAGATATATATACAAGTAAATATAATGGGTCTTCTCATTTCATTCTTAATGTTTTCAAATTTTCCATCCCCACTCATAGTTCTTACATTCCAAGTTCCTACTTTCAATGTGTATACTCTTTTGCCCTCAGTCGCCTGCTGACGGTCTGGAGTCAACTGGTGCACATACCCGGGCGAGGCTGCTTCTATGGAGCACCCATTTGAGCCGTGTCTCTGATTATCGATGAGACTGCAGTAAATGATATTCTTGGCATCTGTGAAGAAGGCAGTTTGCCATTGCTTTCCTTCCTAGCAGTGACCATACTGGTCGATGACCGTAGCTACTGTCTCTCTCTCTCCCCCCACCCCCCACAAAAAAATAGATCCTCCGCCTACCGTCGGGAAATTGGAGACCATAACCTACATCTATATGTTGGCTGCACTTCAACTTCATCCACCACCTGCACGCATGGCTTCACGTACCCTGATCGGGGAGAGGGTGGGGGATAAACGGGTACTCCACGTTGCCCAAGGGTGTCTCGTAGGCTAACGGAAAGAAGGAGGCACCTTACATATCCTTTGATAGGGAATACCCCTACCCCGCCACCCAGACAAATTGGAGATAAAAAAGGGAGGGGGAAGAGGAAGTGTCTTAAGCTTCAGAAATTAAAGACGCCGTGTGCTGTCGCCGCAAACTGTGCAGGACAGGGTTTTCTTTTTCCCGCCAACAGAACAAAAAAATATCCATCACCTTATAAGGTGATTCGAAACCGGGTCTGCATAATGGGAAGCCCGGCGTTCTATCCACTCGGCCAGACGCTCATCCTACTTTACATAATGAGATAAAATCTAACAGCCAATAATTCTATCTTCTCGTATAGGTTCCGTAATTCACTTAACTCGCGGCATATAATATATTCATGAATGTCTGCAACAGCCGCACAACAAGTGATAGCACGTGTTGTATTAAACATGACCATCCAGTTAAACTCGCACTTTTCGTATACAGTTCAGCACAGGAAATTGACCGACCTGTCATAGATTCGGCATGCGAACTCAAATATCCACCATAATGTTATTTCTGTATGATATCTCTCACATGTAAACTCGGAAATTTCACAGTAGTGTAATTTCTGTATCATTCCTTCCTAATACATACACACACGTCAATGCCACTCACCAATCATAGTTTCCTCTTGTACACTCACAGGTCCCCGTAGTTGTCACTCACTAATCATAACTTCCCCTTTTATATTCACAGAGCCCTGTTCTTGCACTCACCAATCATAGCTTCCACTTGTACACTCACACGTCCCCGTTCTTGCACTCACCGATCATAGCTTCCTCTTGTACACCCACGACGTCCCCGTTCTTGCACTCACCAATCATAGTTTCTTCTTGTACACTCACATGTCCACGTTCTTGCACTCACCAATCATAGCTTCCGCTTGTACACTCAAACGTCCCCGTTCTTGCACTCACCAATCATAGCTTCCTCTTGTACACTCACACGGCTCTGTTCTTGTCACTCACGAATCACAGCTTCCTCCTGTAGACCGGGACAGCTACTTTATGTCATTCACGATGAGCAAGGATCTCTCTGACCTCTTTGACTCAAAACATCAACAGTGTCACCTTAAATACACAGCTCAATATTATGAGACGCTTTAAATAAAGAAAAATATATGCATCTGTTATAATACTGACTTAAAAAAAATATTTATGTTGTCGACCAACTTAAACCTTAAATTTCACAAATTTCCGAAAACTTGGTAACTTTTATCAGAGATTCACAAATATTTGAATAACGAAGACACAAACAATAGATTGCACGATTTATTGCCTGGCATATTTCGCTGCATCTCGTCAGGTACATACTGCAGAAATCACACAACTTAACTATTGTTTGTGTCTTCGTTATTCAAATTCACTACGGGAAAACATTGTTTTGAATTTCTCAAACGTCGCCTCCCATTACCAACTGTGAAGCGATTAGATGGATTACTCAAGCTGAAGTGTAAAATATCGCTACAGGATTGTCGATTGAGATTCCTCGAGGAATGCCTAAGGACGGGGATATTTCCTCACCTGTATTTCAGATCTCTGAGGACCGACAGAATATGTCCGACAAGAAAAAAACCTGAGACGACTGAATTACCGTGGTAGATAAGTGACATTACTGTGCGAATATGTGTATATTTCAACTTGAAGGATTTATCTAGTTAATTTCACGTAAGTTGTGTGATTTCTGCAGTATGTACCTGACGAGATGCAGCGAAATATGCCAGGCAATAAATCGTGCAATCTATTGTTTGTGTCTTCGTTATTCAAATTCACAAATATTTGTTCATTTGATTATGTACCATCTTTGGTCCAAACTTACGTTTTGTTGAGCGCTGAATTAGTTCATCAGCATTCGATGGGCGATGTGGTCAATATAATGCCGACCGTCTTTACTTCCCAGGACAAACGTCTTGGCAGGTATCGGTGTCCGGAGGGACACTGGCCACATCACATAACGAGTGCCGACTGGTCTATAATAATCTGGATCTATGACTATACACTTCTAAACTCCTCAATGCATGTATGAGGATCCTTTATATACTTTAGCTCTATACTCACACCATCTGATGACAATTATATTCTGTCTCACATATCTACTTGAGTTTGTTTGGTTGTTTCGGGATTTGAGGTTTGAAGATTGAGCACAACCCACCACTGGCAACGCTGATTGTATTCCGGTACGAACCTAAGGCCCATTCCACATTAAATTAGAAGCACTAGACTCGAGTTTCGCTCGTCAGTAGTGCATATCCCTGACTGGACCCGAGACCGAACTCCGAATCACTGGCGTGTGAGGCGGGTGTGGAACCACAGACCACGTAGTCAGGCGGGTGTTTGTGCATTGCTACGGTTTAACGTATGCTAGACCTTTACGCACGTTTAAATCCTATCATACAGTCACAAATAAGACAGCTTCATTCATCATTCATTCATTCATTCATTCATTCATTCATTCATTCATTCATTCACAGACGCAACTATCGCTCACAGCGGTATTTTCTAATCAACCAATCCTCCGCTTGCACTGTATTCACATCACGCTTGCATCACTCACCTCTACTGAGCTGTTTAGCGTCGATCGCTGCTGGAGCTTAATATTCAATTGATAAACGAGTCAGTGCTTGACCTTTTCGCCCAGACCTTGAGCTCGACCTATTAAACCCGTGATTGATGCACATACAGTACAGTAGCTTGACTATGGCAGTCCACTAAAGTCTGTAAACCTGCGGTTGGTGCACATACAGTAGCTTGACTATGGCAGTACACTGTTGTCATTAAACCTGCGGTTGGTGAACATACAGTAGCTTGATTATGGTAGTCCACTGTGGTCATTAAACCTGCGGTTGGTGCACATACAGAAGCTTGACTATGGCAGTCCACCGTGGTCATTAAACCTGCGGTTGGTGCACATACAGAAGCTTGACTATGGCAGTTCCACTATGGTCATTAAACCTGCGGTTGGTTTCACATACAGTAGCTTGACTGTGGCAGTCCACTGATTGATTGATTAATTGATTGATTGATTGATTTAGGAACCGACATCACAGCATTCGGGACATTCCCATAAGCGCTCCGTCCCCATCCTCAGAAGCCAGCGAAGTGTTCCAACCTCAATAGTGCCAGTAACAATCTGATTATATGTGCGTCTCGCCTTTCCTCTAAGCGTCGAGCATCGGCCAGATCCCCTCGTCACGCCACGCTGTCGCATTCTTGCCAGACCATGGCGATCCATTTGCTCCACCGAGGTGTACACGTGCTCCCACAAGGCCGCAACCAAGCCTGCCTTATCATGCATCAATACTCCATCAAGTTTTGCAGAGCCAGCCAATCTGTCTGCCTGTTCATTCCCCAACACACCAGCATGCCGCGGAGAAAATATCCAGACGATGCTTGCCACCCGTGACTTCAAGCAAGCCATTCGGCACGAAGCTTGCCAGTCCTCACCCTACTCAGCATGCTTTCTGAGTCAGTTACAATCACGATGTGTGTGTGTATCGTATTCTCCATCCAGCGGAAAGCTGCACTGACTGCCTCCACCTCCATTCTTAAGCTAGATGTTGTGGTATCATATGCCAGGCTCTCCTGCACCAAACATCGACCATTAGCCTTTGCCAAGAAGCCCTAGGCACTTCTACTCCTCTCAACATCGAACCATCTGTGTAGATAATCACATCACCCAGGCGAGCATTATCCTGAATTAGTTGCTGGTTCCACTTCCGTGGCCCCTGCTGTCCACTCCCTGCACTCCCGGCTCAATGTGATTATAACTCTGCACAAGTCTGACTGCTCCGCTGGCACTCTGACTCACTACTCTCCTCGCCTAATGTTTTCCAAGGGGCACACCTGTCTTATCGTATCCTCCGTCTGAGCCATCCATGATTTCCCTCTTATCATTCGCTGGCCCTTAACTGCATTCAGCGCCTCATGCAACGGGTGATCTGTGTCAGCAGCTACTCTGAGGTATGCCTTCGCCTGCATCACTTTGAGCCTACCAGCAACAGTCGGCAAACCAAGGATGTACCGCATACACACCACTGGGGTGTCTCTGGTGCATCCCATAATGACCCGCTGTCGGATACGTCGAGATTGATGGCTCAACCCCAAAGAGATAAAGGATGCAATATCCTTTTTCCCAGTGTGATCCTGCCCGTTTAATTAATTTAGCTGTACTGACTCAATTGGTTGAGACCAGAAATAGAGTTTTAGAGAACCAAGGAATACTTTCAGGAAATAACTGAAAAAGTTGTATTCCCTTTTAGACCCAAATTATCCTTTAAGTGGTTCCTTGCCTCTCCTCTACCAACTAATTAATTCTATCTAGGGTAGTTTAAAACAGTTTGACTATGACAAGTAAAATACAATCAATACATGACATGACCTCAGTTTTTATGATTTAATAAACACAAATATGGATTTTGTAAATTGCATTCAAAATTACAATTTCCTGTCATAAAATAAGGACATATACATATACAGTAAATATACAGAATTGATGTGCCAATGATAATGTATATATTAACAGCTATATTTTTTCCAGTGGCATGTAATGCTAATCTTTTACTGGCCTGGATGATCTGGAAAAAAAAGAACTGTCTACACTTAGAATTCTCCACTTCCAGCTTTGGGAATCCCTCTGGCTATCAATTAATTGCTGTCTTAGTGTTCCAGGGCGTAGTAGAACATATGTTGGCTCTTGATTTTCCTTTCCATTGTTTGGCAGGTAAATGTTTAAATAAAGATTACCTCTCCTATGAGACAAATGGAATGGTTGCAGGTAGATAAGTTTCTGCGCTACTCTATCAAGGGCATCACTCAACAATGTGCTCACTCAACAGGTGCTGCATTCAATCTTCACCAAGTCAGGTCTGGATTTACATGATCACTACCTGAAATTCCATCAATCACATAATTCTAATGATATAATAAATATGACATTAGAAATGAAATGTAAAAGCCTAAGAACATAACAAGTGAAAACAATAAAGGAAACTTGTTCTTAGAGAAAACAAACATAGAAGAAAGATAGTCTTGGTGTTCTCAATTAGTTATCACTCCAATCTTCCACTATCAGGTGTTCACGGTTTAACTAGCAGATGTGCAGTTTCATCTTCACTTATGCCTGTCCTTCAGTTTATAGTTTAAGTAATACCTTGAATGATTTGGAATTTGACAATTATGTTGACCATTCTCTTCTTCATCTTTTTCTATTCAGGAAAAGGGTCTCATACATTAAGGGCTTTTAAAAATCAGTCCCCATTGTAATGAGTGTTTGTTTATAAGCAATATAAGTACATTATGGTATCCATTCTTGTATAGTATTCAGGTGACTTCTCTTTTTAGTCCAAAGTTTTACGGAGAGTATATCCCCCCCCCCCCCTCTTCACCGTTTCTATACTAAGGTTGTACTTCAGCTATCCGCATCATCATGCTTATTATAATAATTCTCATCATCATCATGATTGCATTATTATCATGTTTATGACATTATAAATCATTACATCCTTCTAACATTATCATCATAATCATTAGTACATCATTTTCATTACATTACAGTCATCATCATCATCTTTGTAGTACATTATTATCATTACACTAGACCATATGTGTTAACAGTAGTGACATGAAATACAACGTGGGATTTTGCTTAAATTACACACACAGATGCTGTAATATGCGTAATGTATGATATGGGGTGTGTCGTGCTTAGCGCACAAAACTAGATGATTGTAGCATGAATGATATTTTATACAAAGTGGTGTTATTCGCCGGAGTGTACTAAATTATTATTTAGTTTATGGGTTACGCCGAACTAGTTTCTGGTGATAGTCATGGCATTTCACATCAAGTTGCTGGCTACCCTGAGATTGACTGTTGGCTTGTACTCCCTCTCTCTCGGCATGTAACTTCACTCACTCACTCAATCTGCTCATGCATCAGTCAACATATCCATCTTTGCATGTGGGGTCAATGCACTCATCTCTGACATCATTCATATGTATGGATGATAATTTCACTCAGTCCATAGACACATTCATATTGGTATGGGTGATCATATAGGAATCATTCATCACACATCCTTCATACTGGCATGTAAGGTGGGTATTATGTTTCCCAATGATAACCTTAAATGTTAACACCATTGACATCACAATGAGATCTCACCCATTCATCAGACAATCATATCTGTATGGATGACAATCATGCATATGTAGGTGCTTTACACAGAATACATTCACAGATTCAACAAGAATGACATTACAAGGGAAGGGAATCTCATCCTTCAACCTAACTTATACTATTTCATGGATATTTAGTCATGCATGCTGATGGGTTTTATCAAATGATACATTCACATCTGTTTAACAATGATGAACCACACATGACACAAGCATGCTCTTCAATGAAATAGACATGTGATCATTAGACACACTTATGAAATTCACCCAGGATTTAGCAACATGAAATCCATGAGTTATCACATGCTCTCATAAAATACATACAATTTAGGTGATATATCCAATTCACATTCAGACATTATGAATTAAAATACTTCTTGCATGGCGGTTGGTTACGCACTATTATGTGGCACAAATATTATTATTCCCCATGGTTAACAGCCATGTCTATATATTTGCCTTACCCCATGTGTGCTGTACCATCACACAAATTATGATATCCTGTAGAACTCTTTTTGGTTCTCATGTGTTCATGAACTACCAGAAAACTATTTGTTTGCCCATGTGCTCATGTCAAAATTAAATCTACTGACTAATTACACATTACACTAGTTTGACTTACCAGTGTTTACACATTTACAATAGTTTCCTTAAGTCTTAAGTTACTCTAATTCATTGTAGATTGAGTTGCTTAAGAAATAAAGTTTACAACATGTGTCTAATGTTTATACATTAACTAAGTTGCTTAGCGGGAGAAAATAAAACACTGTAGTTTTCTCCTAATGTACAGTTTATCTTATGACTATGATAACTGAGTATAATATTATTTAGTTTGTACTAGATTAAATTCTTAAGACTCACCATTCCAAATCATTGTAGATTGAGTTGCTTAAGAAATAAATGTACAACTTGGATTAATGCTTATACATTAAATCAGTTGTTTACTTTGGGAGAAAATAAAATTCCTATGGTTATTCTTAATGAATAGTTTATCTATAAACTATAACCATTAATTATAATTAACTTCTTAAGAATTCACCACACGTGTTCACAAGTCGACTTACCAACTCTTCTTCTGGGAAACTGAACTCACAACTTATCTAAGATTTAAATGAATTAAATATGGTGTTTACCTTATTTATCAGAATGACTTCCACATACTTCGGCGACCGGTTTCAGAGTCTGATTGCGATGTCTTTGTTGGCTGAGGCTTTCCTCCTCTTAGTAATCAAACTAATTTTACTATTTGTTTGGGAGGGTGCACTCACTCCACCATCTGCCTCTGCCTGCCTCGTGTGTGTGGGTTGGTGAAAAACAGGCTGTCTTCCGGATGTCCACTCTATTTATACAGTGCCTTTTCCGGTTAACGTTTTTCATTGCCAACGGGTATATTAAATCTTGGATCGTACAATTGTGGAACAAACCAATTCGGTTTCGGTGAACTCCGAATTTGTCGTCCTGGAAATAATTAATGCGATGTTACGTTTTGGGAAAATATATCACACCCGCATAGCCTCGTCCTGTATGCGCTCCAATCTCACCAGCTGACTCTTTAAGACAGTGAGCAGTCCTAGTCCATAATCAATCGCTGATAGGATCAAGTGCTGGTATAGTCTGAAAAGCATTCTCTGCTCGATGTCCATTGCAGCCATAGTTTTAAGTGCGTTGAGTCCCTTTTGAGATCTTGTCACAGCCGTCTCCACATGATCCTTGAAGGACAAGCTCCTGTCAAATGTGATTCCCAGATACTTCAGTTTGTTCTCTCTATTGACGCTTCGACCATCTAGCTGGAGGCATGGGACGTCAGTTCTCACAATCCTGTTGTCTAGAGAGCATCACAAAACAGCTGCCTTTTCCGGGTGGATGACAGCACCCATTTCAGTGCACCAGTCAATCACTTTGTCTACTGTCGCCTGTAGCTCCTGGGCTATTTTCTCCCTATCTCTACCCTGCCTATATGCAAGCATATCATTTGCAAATGTTAGTATCGTTCCAACCCCTGGTGCTTCTAGGTTTGCAATTTTGCTCGTATATACGTTAAAGAGCACCGGTGAGATTGCAGTCCCGGGGTTAAAATATGTGGCTCTGAGGTCCATGCACCCAGACGGAGAGCAATCCGACGAGAATGTAGGACTGCCACTATCCAGTTCACTAACCAGGGATTGACCCCCTTCTCCATCAGTGCGGTCTTCAAAATATCATATCTAACTCTATTGTACGCATTCTCGAGATCAAGCGCCGCCGCCATCGTTTCTTGTCTACTCTGGAACCCCTCATAAACGTCAAAGGCAAAAGTGGCTGCATTTGACCAGGTATCTTTTCCTGGCCCGTAGCTCCCCAGTCCTCTTGGAAGAAGCTTCCCCCTTTCCAAAAACTTTTGCAGCTTGACAGCGACTATCTTCTCTAATACCTTCCCAAATGTGTTTTGAAGGGTGATGATCCTAAAGCCGCTAAGCTTTGAATTATCCTTGAACGGTTTTGGGAGAGGGATGAGATAACTGTGTACCCAATCCTGCGATACTTATGCTGTCTTAATGCTCTGGTTAAAGCAGTCGGTCATCTCCTTTAGATCTGCATCGCTCAAAGCCTTCATGTGGCCATACCTGACCCCATCAGGCCCTGGTGCCGTGTCTTTTGCCTTTTTCAAAATATATTTAACATCTTCAACCCGTATGATATCTTCATAAGGCATATTCTTTATGGTGCCAGATAACTCCTCTCTAACTGCATCCCTGGTGTCCACATCATCATGATTGGTCTGCTCTAAAAGTCTCTGGAGAAACGCCTCCCCTTTCTCTGTGTCTGTTGTCACGCGCACACCATCATCTCTATAAATTTTTCCCACTGTTATAGGCCGATCTTTTCTTTGTATTTGTCTGTGCAGTTTCCATAACTTTCGCAGTGTTTTATCACCTCCAATCTCATTCATGAAACATTCCCATTTTGCCTTTTTGGTCTCTGCAGCACAGCGCTTGAAAACCTCCACCTTGTCTTTCTTGACATTTTCCGCCGTGTCCACTTCCTCTCATGAGCTTCTGGGTGTCTGTCACACTTTCCTTAGCTGCTTCACTGCAGCTCTCTTTGCTTTCCAAGCCTGGTCTACTTCTGGGGTCCACCATGGGGGCTGCAAAAAAGGAGTTTTCTGAGGCGTCCAAGAAGGCTGTCGGTCCACTCATACCGGAAGGTCTTGCGCGCTCTCCCAGCCTTAACTTTCCTGGATTTAGAGATCAGAACTGAGCATGGCATGTGATCACTCCCATGGTCATTCAAAACATCCCACTTTACATCAAGGACTGATGACTGGGAGACAAGTGCCAAGTCAATAGCTGTGTCCGCATCGCCAGGCCTCATTGCCATTCTAGTCAGCCTACCATCATTTACGCAGACCACATCGGAGTTCACCATGGCATCTGCAAGGGCAATTCCATGTCGGTATTCTCCACTGCAGATTGGAAGCACTAGACTTGAATGGCAGTCCACTGTGGACTGAAAGCACTAGACTAGAATGGCAGTCCACTGTGATAATTAAACCTGCGGCTGGTGCACATACAGTAGCTTGACTATGACTTGTATATAATTGATTAGATTTTTCAGATTTTTTTCATGATTGATTGGATTTTGCAGGCTTGTTCATGATTGACTGAATTTTGCAGACTTGTTCATGACTGCCTGGGTTTAGCAAACTTGTAGTATATAATTGATTGCATTTTGAAGACTTGTTCGTGATTGATTGGATTTTGCAGACTTGTTCATAATTGACTAGATTTTGTAGACTGTTCATCATTGATTTGATTTTACAGAAGTGTTCATGATTGACTAGATTTTGTAGACTTGTTCATGATTAATTGGATTTTACAGAAGTGTTCATGACTGACTGGATTTTGTAGACTTATTCATCATTGATTTGATTTTACAGAAGTGTTCATGATTGACTAGATTTTGTAGACTTATTCATCATTGATTTGATTTTACAGAAGTGTTCATGATTGACTAGATTTTGTAGACTTGTTCATCATTGATTTGATTTTACAGAAGTGTTCATGACTGACTGGATTTTGTAGACTTATTCATCATTGATTTGATTTTACAGAGGTGTTCATGATTGATTGGATTTTGCAGATAATTTTCTATAGGACGAGACAGCAAGTCTCACGCCAAACCTTCCTAGTCGCCTTCCACGACATACGTGGAATGTTAATGTGATACTTCGCTTTGCTTCTCTTACAGATCCTGGTAACTGACGAGCCTGCAAATGTGTATCGCAGTTAAAAGATGTTACATACTGATTTAGTTTAAGAAATAATGACAATTTAAAGAAAGCTTATTGCGAGTAGCCGGTCTCCCTGGCGAAGAGGTTATTGACTTTCTTGATATATCCACGTAGGGTAACTTAGCTAAGCGAGATTCGGTAGCGGATCGGGTCGCGTTTGTTACTTACGGGTGTATGCGAGCCGGTCGCTCAGAAAGCAATGGCAAACTACTTAGCGTAATCTTGCCAAGAAATCAACAACAACGTTAAAATGCTGATGTTGACAGCGATGTCCTGTAAATATGAAATGCGAAAATAAAAATAAAATAAAAATAAATATTGCTGGTAACAATGTTTTCACTTTATGCGGTTTATGAGGAGTGCCTTAGTTTACAAATATCTGAAATAATAATACACTGCAAACTAAACTTTGAAAAGTTAGTAGCATATCCTTTACAGCACGTCGCAGTCAACCCCAACATTTTTAGCTGCTTGTGATTTCTTGACACGTTTACGTTCAGTAGTTTGCCATTGCTTTCTGAACGACCGCACTGATACCTTTGTGTGGGAAACCAACGCAAGGCAGTCTGCTTCCAAATCGCCCGTAGCTGTGTTTCGAACGCCGTAAGCGGGATTACTAATCGTGTCCCTCACACCTTCGCCACATAGCGGGTTGAACGGGAAGATTCCAAAACCCGCAGACGCATATCTTCCGTAATCTTTCAATGGGGCTGATGCTGACTGCGAGTGCATGCTACCGTTACCACTCAAGGCAATCAACGGCAGAGAAATCCATTCTCAGTCGGAAATGAGGAACGGCTTTGAGGGGGGAAAGGTTTTAAATGGATTTCCCGAGTCTGAAGTGATGAGACTATAAATGACTGCTTCGCTGCAAATGCAATGACGTTTTCTCAACACTTGAGTACGCGTGGCTTCTCTTGTTATTAATAATATTATTGCTTTGTTGGGACGTGTGAATACTAGGAGATAAGTCGCGTCACTATTATTAAAGCAGGCGCCCAGCAATGAATACAGTGTGTAACATGATTAGTAAATGTATGATTATAAATATAGACATTGGTTACGAGGAGTATATATAGGCAACGAGATGTAAGTCTAAATATGTGAGAATTTATTAGAATATAATAAGAAGAGGGAACGAACAAACTTTATTTTAAAAGGGTAACAAATTTGGCACGCAGGCCCATCTTACATTCGGCCCTTTCGATCACTCATCTTTCATTCATCAAATGTGTATGTTACATTTTACATCTTCTTCTTCTTCTTCTTTAGCGTTCCGAGCCATTGAGGTTCTTTGCTGCAGATACAATCCGTCTCCATTCGTCTCTCTGGTGGACCTTCTCTTGCCAGTCCTTGATTCCAAGTGCTTGTAGGTCTGTAGATGTATTATCTCTCCACCGCCTTCTTGGTCTACCTCGGGGGGGGGGGGGGGGGGGGAACATTGTCAAATGTATTTTGTAAGCATAAACATTGCATATTACGCATGGTACATTCACATGGGAAAAGAAAAAAAACATTGTCAAATGAAAGTTGTAAACATAATCAGTGCATATCGCAATGTTGTGAGACACATCCCCCATCCACCCTCACACCCCGCAGCCACCCACACATCCCTCAGACACCCACACACCCCCACCCACCACACCCCCACCCACCCACACATACCTCCACGCACTCACACAGACTCAGGCAAACATACATGCCACCACCCACCCCCTGATCCCCCACCCACCCACATTTCCCCACCCACACATACATCCCCCACCCACGCCATAACCGAGACGCACACACCCATCCACATATTCTCCACCACACACCCATCCCCCACCCACCCACATTTCCCCACCCACACATACATCCCCCATCCACGACATAACCGACACGCACACACCCACCCATATATTCTCCACCACACACCCACACACCCGCAACCACCCAGCAAAACACACATCACAAAACCACACACACATACCCCCGTCAACCCACACATCCCGCACCTATCCACACATACATCCCGCACCCCCACACTCACAATTTTCCCCACCCACCCACACACACATCAGCCAACCTACACCCACTCACCCACCCAATATCCTCCACCTCTCAACTACACATCCCCCACCTATACACACATCCCCACCCACAAACACATCTCCCCACCTGCCCACACAAAAACACCCACCCATAAACACCCAAAAAAACACACACCTCCCACCCACACACACCCCACCACCCACATATACCCCACCCACACACATCCGCCGCTCACACATCCGCCGCTCACACACATCTTCCCACAAACACACACATCTCCCAACCATACACTCATCTCTCACACACATCCACCCACTCACGTCCCACCCATCACATCCTCCAACCACTCACACCCACACATCGCCCACCCGCCCATCAACACATGCATCTCTCATCTACCCTCCCACCCGCACACACCCAACCACCCAGCCAAACACACATCCCCCATCCTCACATACATCCATCATCCACCTGCACATCCCACACCACCCCCACCTCTCACACATCTCCCCTCCCACACAAAACTCCACCCATAAACACATTCCCCGAACACACACACATCCCCACATGCATTCCTCATACACATCCCCGTCCACACATCTCTCACCCACTCACACATCTCCCCACCCACCCATACATCCCTCACCTACAAACATCCTCACCACCCACACATGTATCCTCCACCCACTCACACTTACCCCATCCACACTCACACACTCTCACCCACACAGACATATCCCATTCACAGACACACCCACACTCATCCTCCACACCCATTACACACCCATCCCCCAACCCACACAATCTCCTACACACCCATTCACCCACCCAAATGCACATTCCCTACCCACACCCCCCAACCCACCAACACCCACATACTTCCAATAATCCTCCCAAATATCCCCCCACACACACACATCCCTCACACACACATACATCCCCCACCGACTACACATCCCTTCACCCATCCACACATCACACATCAATCCATACACATCCCCCACATACAACCCCTCCACACATACATTCCCCACACCCCCAAACACATCCCTCACACACACACACCCATACAAACATCCTCAGATCTACACACATACATGATCACTGAAACTATTAAGAACAAACTCCCACACTTTACACACAGTTGAGACACTGATGATTGTCGTGAGCATTCTCGCAAAAATTGTAAGAAGTGGAGAAAAAATTGTACATATACATTGTGTAGCGTAAAATTAGTGATGCAATTCAACTCTCTCTCTCTCTCTCTCTCTCTCTCTCTCTCTCTCTCTCTCTCTCTCTCTCTCTCTCTCTCTCTCTCTCTCTTTTTTTTTTTTTTTTTTTTACCTACACACACTATCACACTCATTCTCTCTCTCTCTCTTTCTCTCTCTCTCTCTCTCTCTCTCTCTCTCTCTCTCTCTCTCTCTCTCTCTCTCTCTCTCTCTCTCTCTCACTCACTCACTAACTCTCCCACTCACTCTACAGTAATTTACATGTGTTAATTTTATGCATGTTAAAATCAAGTGGCATTCAAAGTGACAATATGAAAATGAGAATACACAAAAATATGGAGCAGCATGTTGGGAGAAGGAAGAAGAAGAAGAAGAAGAAGAAGAAGAAGAAGAAGAAGAAGAAGAAGAAGAAGAAGAAGAAGAAGAAGAAGAAGAAGAAGAAGAAGAAGAAGAAGAAGAAGAAGAAGAAGAAGAGGAGAAGGAGGAGAAAGAGAAGACTACGACACATTCAATGAATGTCATAAAGAGAGTACTGAAATGTTATAGTGAACCTGTTTTGCTCTATGACAATGTATCAATGAATGTGAAAGAACAAACCAGAAAGAGCTTGGCGACAATGGGGATGTGATTTCTGAGACGTAGATTGTCAATATCTTGGACTGCCAGAATACATGACAGCGATTGACTGAAAGAGGCTAATGAAAGTTGACGATAATATCTCAATAAAGTCTTATTACACCTTGCATGTAGAATAAATTTGACAAATGAAGTACATGGTGCTATCAAATAATGTGCTCTACAATCCATTGTGAAGCAATGTGCAGCAAATGGCTACGGTCTGCTGGAGTAATTCTTTGCACTCCAAACAGAATAGTGTTATCAACGGGGGGGGGGGGGGGGGGGGGGAGAAACAATCAAAAAATAACAGACACGTTGCAGAAGGTATTTTACAATATGAAGAGACGTGTACAGTCTTGTCTAAAGCCCGTGGTGGACATTTTCAACATCCGTTATATGGAATAGTTCATTGGTACTTTCCGGCTACCCCAAAACAGCTTTAGACCATATCAGTGACTATTGTAGCTATTTTAATGAATTGTTTAGCACATTTTTTAATGACATCAGTTACTTCATATTTCAGATTTGTTCTACATACAAAGTGTAACGAGATTTTACAAACACCTGGTATACGAAAGAAACAAACAGCATTGTTTGGTCATATAAAGAGAAGAGAAGCATTATAGAACATCGTGACGGTCAGAAAGACCAGCAGTAGAAGAAGTAGAGGCAGGGCGAGGAATTTAACCTGACAACAAACATGATAGTACACCGCCGGATGGTCTACGACGGTGACTAAGTATTGTATCAACAGTAGACTATAATGAATCAAGAAACCAAAAGCTGAGATATGTGGAGGAACATGGACGCATACGCCATATGTTAAAAGGACACAATAGATTACGCAACCACATGTATACAAAATTCAAGATGGGTGACTCAGCCATGTGCACATGTCGTTTGGCGTCGCAGACAGCAGAGCACATACTCCAGGATTGCCCAAACTACAACATATCCAGGCGAACCTTCTGGCCTAGAGAGACAACAGTGGAAGATAAACTCTATGGACCGCTGAATGAACTAAAAAAGACTGTTAGATTCATACAAGAGACAACATTGCAGTTATAAACATATTTTAGGCGAACGAAAGAAGAAGAAGAATAATGATTTACTAATCGAAATTTCATGTTAAATATTTTAGGCTAAATGACAAAAATATTTTAAAAAGTGATGTAGTGGTGATGCAACAAAAGATAGACGCTGTTAAACACGAGCACAACTGTAAACATGGATGTTTAAGTAAAAAGACAGCGTAGTAAACGTGTTGTAATCTTGGAACAAAAAATACTTACGCGGGTGTTTCATTGCTGTACATGTGGAGCCTAAGTGATTACAGTGCATGCTGATGAAGAGCTGATCCGAATTCAGTCTCCAGTATTGCCAACGCTTGCTTGTTTTTCCTACGCTGGAATAGATGCAGTATCACAGAATTTCTAGCGGGGAAATTTCATAAATTGTTTGGACGAAATTGCAGTTATAGACAAATTTCAAGCATATGAAAGAAGGAGAAGAATCTTTTTAAGGGGAATGGAGCAAAGAGGGAACTGACCACTCACATTATTTTGTTATGATCTAGTATAAGTGAAGCCCTAACACTTGCCATTACTTAGGCCAGTGGTTCTCAACCTTTTTTGACCCATGCCCCCCTTTACCATATGTACAGAACGTCATTCTCCCCCCCCTCCCCTTTCGAATTTCCTCTCTATAAATCCCCTCCCCCCACCCATAAACAGTATACATAAAAATGAAAGCTAAATTTACTAACACATACTAGAAAAAGTCTAGGCATCTACATAAAACGTGATTTACGGGTCTACTTGCGTTATAAAACGAATTTCATTAGGACAACGAGAAGTACATAACCGTAAAATTTAGAGTGAAAAATAATATCAAGTAACTGGTTCTTGTATTAATGCTGTCTTGAAATAATCTTAATCCCCCCTGGAAACCCTAAAATCCCCCCCCCCCCCCGGTTGAGAACCACTGACTTAGGCATTATATGCTAATGGGTTAATTTACCTTACTTTCTAAATGCGATAAGAAAGAAATGAGCATCACAAAGGACATGGCATGTTGTTTTAACCAGGGTACTTCTATCACCCGGCATGATATTTTACGTGCAGCGTCATCGTATATTACATTTGTCGGTAACATGGTCTCGACCTCAGTCATACATCATGACCAATTACAAAAGGGGAATTTGAAGACAAGATGGTAGACTTTATTGCACTTTGTTTTACCTATATGGCCTGTTCTCTTTCCGCAGAGGTGCCTGCTGAAAGCGTAGCACACAACATGAGATCCATAGTTCCAACGACGACCCTTTTCGACAAAACTGATGACAGAATCCGACACGAAATCACGATCTTCGGAGCGCAGGCAGGCGTCTTAATGACTTCGTCACGGTGGTACACCGCCAAAAATGCATTCAAAGATATTGAACGACACTAAAACAAAACAAGGCAAAGAAGCAACAATCGAGAAACCCAATAGAAAACAGAAATACTGAAAGTTATATGCACACCAATGTAAACATGTCGCTAAAAAGTGACAACAGGTCTGCTGCGTGGATTGTATATTGTCTACAAACAGCTGGTTCTTATCATCCTCAGTATTACTCACGTGCCGGACATGTATACATTCTGGTACGAGTTCGAGCGGCAGTCCAAAATGTCGTGCTCTTTAAGGGTAACGGTTGTGTAAAGGATAGTGAAAGAATTGCAAGCAAGACGGTCAACCATGTAGAGTCGCCATCTTGGGTATCCGTCGGTTCAAGGAGGCAGCCGATTGGATAAGACATCCGATGTTATGTTATGTTATGCTATGTTATGTTATGTTATGTTATGTTATGTTATGTTATGTTGAACGACGTCACTGCATATTGGGCATTCCCATGCGTGCTTAGTCCTCCGATGCAGCAGCCATCCTAAAGTATTTCTGCTCACTGTGTTCATAAGGAGTTGGTTACAATATCTAAATCCTTTCCTATGAAAGCCACATTGACGTATTGAAGAAGCTTTACACCCAGTTCGTGCAGTCGGGCTAATGTCGGTGCAAGGCCGTGCCGTGCTATGATACAGAGATGCCGCAGCATCAAGCGGAAAGGGGGCTTCATAAGGGGGCGGCAGTTTTAAATAAAAATACATTTAAGGGGCGGCATTTCGAAGACTTGCATTCTTCTGAGAAAATCTACAGCACGGTACTGGATCCGTCAGTAGTAATGTATGTTGAAAACAGGGCGCAAATCGTTGATATATCCACTCAAATCGTGTGGATATATCCCCCTCTAAAGCCCTATGTGACATAAGGTTGTATTATGATAAATCAGTATCCACCGACTTGGTATAATTTATGAATAATCGATTGTGTCACGTGTTTCGTGTGAGTTACGTTCACAACACCTGTGACAAAATTCGATATTGCCCGCACGTGTATATGAGTGTCGGGATCGAGGGAGGTCGCTGGCGGCGACAGCTGGCGATATTAATCACGGGAGGTGCCGGGAGGTGTCGGAATAAAATAGTAAGCGCAAAGAAGGAGGTGCGGGGTGTGATGGGCGAGGGACGAGGTGGGTAGATAAGTGCTACCGAACCACTATCATCATACAGTTTCAGATCGTTAAAGGAAAACCTTAAAGAAACAAGTAAAGATGGCCCTCCATGTCGTCATGGGTGTCGGGATCGAATCTCAGTGGGGAGGTCGATGGGTAGAAGAAATATTGGTTATATTTTTGAAAAAATTAGTTGTGATGATGACAGCTGGTTGGGTGAGGTACTGGCGTTAGTGTTATGTTTAGCAATTTAAACAAGTGGTGATGAGCGGGTTGAGGAGGTCGTGTTTATAGTTGGTACCCTAGGTGATATGTAGAGGTGACAGGTTCGAATCTCGGTGCATATTAGTTGTTAAGGTTACCAGTCGGCAGCGTGTGGGGGTGTCTAGTTGGTCATAGGGGATGTGGTGGGGTATCACCAATGTGTACCTGGGTTAGTGTGGTGTTGGTCAAATGTGTAACTGTGCTAGGTGGTGTCATAGACGTCGTTTGAGGTTCGAATCATGCTGCTGGTCGATAACTGTGACCACCCTAGACGACGTAGGTTCGAATCCCGCTGTGTCGGGGCCTGTTAATGTAACATTGAATCGACGACTAAGTTATCGGTTTCTGTTAGGGATGTGTGGTGGAAATATTGATATTGTAAATTAGCTGCCCTGGTGACATATGGTGCTATTAATCAGACCGCCGTTATATGTTAACAAAGGAGAACGAACGAACGAACACACTTTATTTTAAAAGGGTAACAAATTGGGCACGCAGGCCCGTTTTACATTCGGCCCTTTCAATCACTCATCTTTCATTCATCAAATGTGCATGTTACATTAACATAGGGGAAAAACATTGTCAAATGGATTTTGTGCGCATAAACAATGCATATTACGCATGATACATTCACATGAGACAACCAAAAAAAAAAAAAAAATTATCAAATGAAAGTTGTAAACATAAACAGTGCATATTGCAATGTTGTGAAGCACATCCCCCATCCACACTCATATCCCGCAGCCAACAACACATCCCCCACCCACCAAACGTCCCCAACCCACCCACACATAACTCCACGTACTCACACAGAACCAGGCAAACATTCATGCTGCCACTCACCCACTGATCCCCCACCCACACATATTTCCCCACCCACACAGATCGATTGAGTCATGTTTCTATTGTTGCGGGAGAAGTCGCCTGGCCCGCGCTTTTCTCTGTATTGCCCATATCACCAGCTTTCCTATAGCGGTTAATAGTGGTCTTTAGTGGACGGTGTTTAGACACTATCATCACACAGTATAAATGAAAACCTTAAGAAGTAAAGATGGCTGGTAGTACTGGTTGTAGTGGGTATGGCGTAGTGTCATTCATTGTTAAGGGGTGGGCGAGTAGCGGCGAAGATAGATAAGTGTTTTGGAACTCTATCATTATACAGTATCAGATCGTTAAACGAAAACCTTAAAAATGTCAATATGGCAGGTATTACCGGTTGTAGTGGGTATGGGCTAGTGAAATTCGTTGTTAAGGGGTGGGTGAGTGGAAGTGTAGCTAGACAAGTGCTTCCGGTCATTGTTAAGATGTTAGCGGGTTACAATTTACAGATCGGTAAATGAAAGCCGTAAAAAAGGTAAAGATGGTCGGTATTACTGGTTGTAGTGGGTATAACATAGTGTCATTCGTTGTTAAGGGTGGGTGAGCGGATGGGTAGCTAGATAAGTGATTCTGATCATTGTTAAGGGGTGAGCCAGTGGCGGTGTGGTTAAATAAAAACGTCGATTACTTGCTAAGAGACAGAGAAGTTGGTAGATAAAGGTTTTATGTCGTTGTTAAGGGGTAGGTGAGTGTAGGAATAGCTAGATAACTGCTTCCGATCATTGTTAAGATGTGGGTGAAGGGCGGAGTAGCTATATAATTACGTCCGTTCCTTGGTAAGAGCCAGGGTGATCGAGCGGAAGAGTGGGTAAATAAAGGCATGGAGGTCTACCACCGACTAATTCAACGCATAATTGATGCTTCGTTCGTCATATATTCGTTATGTGTCTATTTTAAAGTGATCGACTTTATTATAAAGGTGGTTACTATTATCTGTAGTGGATGGGACTTAAACACTATCATATTACCATTGATGCTGTGTTAGGGATACACTCCTCGGCCTCGGATTGTGTGACGGTGTAATCCAGGAGACATGTGCAATGGCTACAATCAAAGGGGTTGTTGCATCCGGTTGCAAACATAAAGATACATCCGGCAAAAGTGGGTAACGGTTACATCCTGTCAAAGATGGCGTTGCATCCTGTCACATGTGTAAGGGTACGATGTTCTGTTGGCTGTCGAACCAAGGGACCTAACTGGTGATGACCATCATGTACGGGAGTGATTCTGCTCCCTCGTCAACAGGGCGTCGGAAGTTTAAAGTTGTCTCCCTTCTCTCGTTTTCTATATCCGCGTCGTACTAGGGTCAACAAGCAACAGCAAAGATCATGTAACTACTACTACCAAGGCATCTATACACCACAAGGCAGTTTCGAATATAGTATACACAACTATAATCAGTTCAGCCCAGTGGCAGTCTAACCCTTTCTCACATAGAGGAGAGATGAGAGCACCAATGCCAGTCGTGGAAGGCGTTTCTTTTACTTAACAGCTAGCGGGTCATAAACCGACATGTGTTTAGCTCATTTTATCACCTGTATAATATTATAAACGAACATAACAAGCTGCCCCGGTTCAATGTAACATGACATATCACGTGCGAAGTTATCGCGTCTCAGAGCAGACATTTACACTTTCAGTAACTCTTCTGTCCGGCATAAGGGGTCTTTGTATCTTTCCCTAGAAACCTATTTCTAATGCCAATATATGTTTTTCAATGAGTCGACTCATTGCCACATTTGAAATCCATAAAAAAAAGTTCAGGAGCTATGTATCACATCAACAGTCAAATAAGAAAACATGTTAGCGAAATTATTGAAAAGGTTGACCAAAAATAGAAATATATCGACCAAACTTATAAAATGTAGGAATATTTTGTTAGCCAAACTAATAAAACTCTTGCTCAAAATAAGAAATATCTCAACCAAGTTTATAAAATGTAGGAAAAAATACTAGTAAAACTAATTAAAAAAATGTTGGCCATATACAGAAATATCTCGACCGACCTTATAAAAAGTTTGGTCGAGATTGTTAGCCAAATTAATAAAACTGTTGGCCAAAATAAGAAATATCTCGACCAACATTATAAAAAGTAGGGAAATTGGTAACCAAACTAATTAAAAATGGTGACCAAAATAGAAAACATCTCGAACAAACTTATAAAAATTATGAAAATTGTTAGCCAACATAGGAAAAAGTGTTGACCACATCCAGAAATATCCCCACCAAACTTATAAAAAATACGAAAATGTGTATGCCAAATGGGGAAATGTTGAAAGAATACAGAAATATCTCGAGCAAACTAATAAAAAGTAGGGGAAAATTGTTGACCGAATCAATAAATATTTCACTCAAACTTATAAAATGTCGGGGAAATGTTAGTCAAATCAACTAAAAGGCTGACCAAACTTATAAATATCTCACCCAACTTCATAAAAAGTAGGAAAATTTGTTAACCACATGGGCAAAATATTGGTCGAATATAGAAAGATCTCAAGTAAACTTATAAAAAGTGGGGGGGGGGGGGGGATGTTGGCCGAATTAAGAAATATTTCACTCAAAATTATACAAAAAAAGTAGGAAATAATGTTAGCCAAATCAACTAAAAGTCTGACCAAACTTATAAATATCTAATCCAAACTTATGAAAAGTAGGTAAACTTGTTAGCCAGATGGAGAAAGATATTGGCCGAATTACGAAATATTTCACTCAAACTTATAAAACGTTGGAAAAAATATGTTAGCCAAATGAACTAAAAGGCTATCCAAACTTATAAATATCCTATCCAACCTTATAAAACGTAGGAAATTTTGTTAGCCAAATGGACAAAATATTGGTCAAATACAGAAAGATCTCAACAAAACTTATAAAAAAAAGTAGGGAAAAAATATTGGCCGAATATTTCTCTCAAACTTATAAACAGTAGGAAATTTTTTTTAGCCAAATCAACTAAAAAGCTGACGAAACTGATAAATATCTCAACCAAGCTTATAAAGCTGTCGACCGAAATAAGAAAATGTGTTACCCAAAGGAGGACAATGTACACCAACGTAAGAAATATGTTAGCCAAATGGGAGACAAGGGTTGGCCAAACTAATGAAATGTTGACAAAAATAAGAAATAGCTCGACCAAATTTATAAAAAGTAGGAAAACATGTTGGCCAAACTAATAAAGATTTTGGCCAAAATAAGAAATATGTTAACCAAAGGAAGAAAATTATTAACCAAAGTTAGAAAAATATCGACCAAAGTCGGAAAATTTGTTAGCCAAATGGGAAAAGTATTGGTCAGGTAAACACATTTTTCTACATAACTTATAAATATGTTGTCCAAATTTACAAAAAGTAGGAAAATGTTTGAATCAAATGTGAACAAAAATAGTGACCAAGTAAAGAAATATTCCAACCAAATTTATAAATATGCCGTCCAAACTTACAAACAGTCGGAAAATGTCTTAACCAAATAGGAAAAAAATAGCGACCAAGTAAAGAAATATTTCAACCAAACTTATAATTAGCTCGTCCAAACTTATAGAATTGGGAAAATTTGTCGGCCAAAGTAAGAAAATATATTACTCAAACTGAGAAAGATATTAATCAAAGTGAGAAAAATAGCAACCAAACTAAGAAATGTGTGTGGCAAAATAAGAAAAAAAGTTGACCAAAGTATTAAATTTTTTTTTGTTGCGTATCCCTTACGGGACGTTGCAGTCAACACCAGCATTTTCAGCTGCTGTTGATGTACTATGCAAGTGTTACGTTCAGTAGTTTCCCATTGCTTTCTGAACGACTGGCCCCTATACCTTTTTCAAAAAAACCGGCACCACGGTGTTTCGAACCAGGGTATACGGACTCACAAACCGCGTTCACAAGCCCTTAGCCACAGAGAAGTATTAAATACGTTAGCCAAATGAAGAAAAATATTAACCGAAATGAGAAGGGAAAAAAAGGTATAGCAAAGTAAGAGAATTGCTCTCACGACTTGTCAAATTGCCCTAGCAACTGCCCCATTCGCTCTCACAATTTATCGAATCGTCCTATGAACTTGACCAATTAACCTCACAAATTCCCCACTGACTCTCACAATTTGGCCACTTGCTATTACAACGTGTCGACTCCCTCTCACAATTTACCCATGGAGATTTGCCATAGGTATTATATATCCACACTCTGGGATGGATGCTCCAAATCAATTTTTTTTAAAAAGCCTTTATTCACTCCAGAAAAGATCAGTGCGTTTAATTAATGGTGACTCCCCTGATGTGTCTCCACGTTGACGTGGTGGGGGAGCTTGCGTGTCCCATCGACCCCATTTGCTTGCCGATGGATGAAAAACTACATATCGGACAGCTTATGGGATAGGGACCAGACTAAGAGAGACACAACCTGCTGCTCTGCAGGTATAGACTGAGGATAACAGTCAAAAGTTTAAAAGGTGCACGAAGGCAGACGTTTTTGGTCCGGACAAAACTCTTAAGGCTCCCTGTCGAGGGCTGTGGCTGAATGCCTCTAAGCCACAAACCCTCGGATCTGAGAGCCAGGCCGATACCAGTTTACCGGAAACTCTTAAGGTTCACTGTCGAGGGCTGTGGCTGAACGCCTCTAAGCCACAAACCCTCGGATCTGAGAGCCAGGCCGATACCCGTCTACCGGAAAATAGAAACATGATACTGAGCAAGCTACATGCTCAGGTCTGATACATGTTCGAAGGCTCTCAGCTGGGGGATATGAGAGATTCCCGGATGAAGGGGCCTGGCCGTTTCCCGTTCACTGCTGCACGAAGGTAAGGTGCTGAGCCGGCAGCACATGTAGCCTACCACGTGAGCGAGTACAAAAAAGTCAGAAAAGTGCCCCAGTCGAAGGGTTACGGAAACTGTCTGTATCTAACTCATAGAGAGTGTAGACAAAAGTGAAAGAATGTCTCATCATGGAACGCACGGCGAGCGAACCTATTGCGTGGTCTGAAGTCACAAGCAAAAGCTTACGAGTGGATGTCACTCGCAGTCTGACCGCTCCTGGTGTGTGATTGAGCGATCAGTGGCAAGTGGGATGCCCAACACATGGAAGTGAGGAACTAAAGCAGCCATGAGCAGGACGAGGAAACTCCTTGGGTGAGCCCAGTCTCAGAGCAATATGTGCCGGCTCTGCAATTATGGAAGCCTCCTTGGATAGCGAGATAATGCCCATGGTCTGCCCCTGCCTTCCCTTGAGGGCAGACCACGATATCGTTGATCGTTCTATCTTGACCAGCTGAGATGTGGGTGACATTACAACAGTCTAACGTGTCTCGAAACCAGAGGAAGGCTAACCTCACTAAAAAATGCCCGCCGGAAGTCGGAAGTGTCGTCCTACGGGTGGCAAACTAAAAATTGACACTACGCATTTACGTCCGAGTGAAATGTCTCGTCCGAATGTCTCCCGTGCTAGGAACAGCTCTGACTACCTAGTTTCCGAATGCCGCTCTTGTTCGGAACAGCTCTGACTAGGTAGTTTTCCGAATGTCTGTCGTGCCTGGAACAGCTCTGACGGGCGCAACGACAAGCACATGTGCGAAAACTCGCTGAGTGAATACCTTCTGCAGACCTGTCTGGTTTGTGCGGGAACGGCCCGGGGCGAACGAAAAGCCCAATATATTGAAGTGAGGAATTAAAGCAGCCATGAGCATGACGTGACCATTCCCTCGGTGAGCCCAGTATCAGGGCGCTATGTGTCGGCCCTGCAACTATGGAAGCAACCTAGGATGGCGGAAAATGCTATGGACTGTGCCTTCCTTCTCTTGAGGGATGACCGAAGTCCTCGACTGTTCGAACTTGACCAGCTGGGATGTGGACGGTACCACAAAAGTGAGAGTCTCCCAGGATTGCTAACCTGGTCAAAAATGCACGCGAAAGCCGGATGTGTGACCTAAGGGTTTTCAACCCAAGGGTGCCTAACGCACACCGCAATCACATCTGAAAAAAACACTCCGGATGAACGAAAAGAAGAAGAAGATTAATGGTGAAAAGCTTACCGACAATTCTAACCTTCATAAAAGTCTTCAGTTACTGCCACTCCACAAACGCCTACTTTTAAATTAGGCTAAACTAATTCACAAAATCCTATTTCAAAATGCTCCAAGCTACCTTTGGCCATTGTTCAAATATAACGCAAGACATAGAGAACGACTAAATATACTGCGCGTCCCTAGATCTAAAATACATTTATATAAAACAAGCTTAGCATACTCTGCCGCTCACTTGTGGAACAATCTTCCCCAAGAAATCAAAGACACCACCAATCATTATACATACAGTCGCTACCTGATTGAACACTACCTCAGTACAGACTGCATTCCCCCATTTAAAAAATGGTAAATTGTCTCAAACATCAATTAGCCAATAAACATTCCTATATGTATGGCACGATACACCTTCCTTAGGTATACATAATGCCCAAGTTGCCTCAGTGTGTCATGTATTATTGATTATTTTTCATGCGTTTTAATGCTTATTGTTCTTTTGTTGTCAAAAATTAGCTTTATACGTGATGTTGAATGAAAGAGTGCATGAGAGGAAATAGAGAAGAAGGGCAGAATATCAGATGGGCCTGCATGCCCAATTCTTAACCCTTTGAAAATAAGTATTGTTCGTTCTTTCGTTCGTTTATTGGAAACTCTATACGACAAAGACGGAGTTAATTTTTCATATCATCCTGTATGTGGAGTAAATGACTATTTGCTTAAAGGGTTTAAAAGGTAAGAAGATCGACTTCGTTGCACTGGGTTTGATCCCATGTGGCTCAATCTCTTTCCGTAGGGTGAACAGCCGAAAGCGTCGCACAAAATACAAATTCCGTAGCATCAGCGACGACCACCATGAAATTCGAGAAAATTGCACTCGTGAACTGAATATGGTAGCCCAGAATCGAACACACAACCTTCTGAGCGTGAGGATAGCGGCGGAACCACTTTGCCACGGAGACTGCCTCGACGATATGAGAGTTCTTGGAAGATGGTTTGAAGAGTATCTGTCCTGTTGGTCGCTAGCTTAGTCCATGCCATTTTAATTGCTACCTTTAGCGTGACGCGTCCTCTATGTACTAATTGTTTGAAGAGTATTTGTCCTGTTGATGGCTTGTTTAGTCCATGTCGTTTAAATTGCTACCTCGGAATTTGAGGTAAGTATGAACATTTTTTCCAATTTTAATTTTCTCTTCAGTGCTTTCAGTTTTTCATCTTTTTGTTCTTCTCGTCCTGTCGTCACGTTTTGATGTAGGCACAGGAGATCTCCTTGACTATATGTTGTGTTTTGTGAATGTGTTTGTTTGCTGATGAAGGCTAATCGCCGCAACGTCCTGTATGTGTCGTAATTCTGTTATGTAAAGCTGCACTACTTTGTGTTATGCGTCCTCTAGGTACTACTTGTGTGAAGAGTATTGTGCTATTGATGGCTTGCTTAGTCCATGTCGTTTTAATTGCTACCTCTGGCGTGAGGCGTCCTCTAGGTACGAATTGTTTGAAGAGTATCTGTCCTGCTGATGGCAGACGACAGTTATTCGCTGCATATTGCATCACGATGGCCTGCACATTCTTTGATATCATGTACATTTATCAAATTTGTTCTACACACAAAGTGTTGTGAAACTTTACAAACACCCAGTAATTTTGGTCGCCAAGCCCTCCGTGAAATTTTAAAGTTCAGCAGGTAACACACGGGAAACTACCACTGACGAAGTAAAATAACAATTATCCCCCTTTTTATATTAAGCAGACCGAGCCTATACTCTCATTCGTAAGCTTCCAGTTCAAATTGATAGTTGCATGTCCCTTCCTTTTACGTAACGTTGCAATCAACCCCAGCATTTATTGACTGTTTGTTATTTACTAGGCATTGTTATGTTCAGTAGTTTGCCATTGTTTTCTGAAAGGCCGACTCACATATAATCGTAAATTCCAACTACACTAGTTATCGAACTACCTCACTAACAACTCTGACACATCAGAGTGCTAGAAGACATTTAAAAAAAAAAAAAAAAAATAAGAGAAACAGAGGAAGGGCTATACAAAGAAAACCATGTGTACGAAAGATAATCATAGATCTATCGGCGCAGACATAAAAGTCATCATCCAGTGCCTTGCTGGCTGGCGTGGGCGATCATTCCTCTCCACAAAATATGATCGACGTCATGGATCAATTCGTGTGTTGACTTCCTTGGCACAAGGCTGTCAATAATCTTTTTACGCTGTCTTCCTCTATCTCTCTTTCCGCAAATCTTTCCAGTTGTCACAACATGTTCCAGTTTTTGTCTTCTCATAACGTGGCCAAAACACGAGGACTGCCTCTTTCTGATGTTTGTAATAAGTTGTTTTGCGACTCAGCTTCCCTTCAAACACCCGGATTGTTCTTTTCGGCTGTCCAGCTAACTTTCAGCATTCTTCTATACAACCACATCTCCAAGGCCTCCAGAGATTGTTTCGCCTGTGTACTTATTGTCCAGGACTGGCAGTCGCATGGTAAAACTAGTTCTATGTAGCATGCAAGAACTCTTTTCCTTACTTTCAAGGACAGTAACTTATTGCACAAAACGTTCTTCATTTGATAGTATGCAATGTTGGTTTGTAGAAGGCAAGGGCACAGTAAATAATGTGTAAATACTTAGTCGTTGGATCAACATCACGGCACACGGTTTAACCCATAAGTGCTCCGTTTTCCTCCTAACTCAAACCTGAGTCTGGGGAAACTCAGCTCAATGCACGAACTCCGTTGCAAAGGCGAGGATCCTGAAATACTTTGGGTAGATTTTTAACTCGAAATTTTGCCCGGGCAGCGCCGTTAGGCTACTCTTTTTCGATAGGGGAAATTTTATTACTGGAAGTCCAGGTGGATTTTTTAAATAAATGCCGGTCCTCACCGGGGCCTGAACCCGGGACCTCCAGCACTCGAGGCGGACACCATACCTCGAGACCACTCAGAAATATACTGAGAAAAGTAATTGAACGTTCTATGGAAGTAAACAAAGATCTGTGCTTTATTGACTGCACAAATGCTTTCGATAAAGTGAGACATGTCGACATGATAAGGATGCTTCAAGATCTACAAATTGATGGAAAAGACTTTAGACCTGTAAAAAAACATATACTGGAAACAACAAGATGACATCAGAGTTGATAACGATGTAGTTCAATATCAGCCTATTAAAAGAGGTGTATGACAGGGATGTGTAATGTCTCCAGATCTTTTTTCCCTCTACTGTGAAAATATTTTCAGAAATATAGAAGATGTGGAAGGAATCAACATTGGGGGACGATATATCAATAACATTAGATATGCAGATGATACAGTCTTGATTGCAGACAATGAACAGGACCTGCAACATTTAATAGATGCGGTTGTTGCTCACAGTGAACAACTAGGGTTAGAACTGAATATTTAGAAGACACAGATTATGGTCGTCACTGGGAAGAAGGAAATACCACAATGTAATATGCAAGTAAATTGGCATATTCTTAAGCAAATGAATTGATACAGTTATCTCGGCACAGTCACAACATCTGATGGGAGATGCCTTGAAGAGATTAGAACAAGAATTGTCAATGCGAAGGTAGCCTTTTGCAAGATGAAAAACATACTGACCAATAAAAAGATGTCAATTGAAACGAGAAATAGAGTGTGGAAGTGCTACATAGAACCTATACTTTTGTATGGATGTGAAGCGTGGACAACAAGCAGTCAAGTTGAAAAACAGTTGCTGGCTGTGGAAATGTGGTTTGTGAGGAAAATGCAAAGAATACCATGAACAGACAGAAAAACCAATGAACAGGTCCTTCAAGAAACAAATGAAGATCGTAAACTGATTAGAGTTATTAGACGCAGACAGTCAAAATTTTTTGGGCGTGTTATGAGAAGAAATGAATGGGAGGACTTGGTGACAACTGGCAAGATCGAAGGAAAGAGACCAAGGGGAGGATCGAGAAGTAAATACCTGGATGGTTTGGCCACGTGGCATGGTCGAGACAGGAACACAGAGCTGATCCACGACTCTGGTGCTCGAGTGAGATGGCAGAACATGACCGCCCACGCTTATCGGCATGGCACATGATGGATGGATGGAGTTGTTGCTTGTCATATTCTGCTCTTTATCTCAGTGATGCATCTTCTGTCTGACGTTATCCATGTGCCTAAATATCTTAATTTCAGCACTTGCTCCAAAATAAGGTCATCTACTGTAATTGCACATTTAGGCACAATATGTTTCTTTGATATCACCATGACTTCTGTCTTTCTATTATTCAAACTAAGCCCCATTCTTTCACTTTCTACAACTACTGTATCTATAATTTACTGTAGTTCGTTCTGACTTGTTGCTATCAAGACGGTATCGTCAGCATAATGTATGTTATTTATATTATGTCCACTAACCAGGATCCCCGGTATATTTTCTGTAGATCTCATTATAAATTCACTGTACAATGAGAACACATCTGGAGACAATACACAACCTTTTCTGACGTCCTTCTTTATACACTGAAATGTTCCTACAAGGTTGTTGATTCTTACGGCTGCTGTTTGCTGCCAATATATGTTCTGTATTATTCGCAGATCTTTGCCGTCAATGTTCAGTTGCTCTAGTAATTGTATTATTTCTTCTTGCTTTACATTGTCAACTGCTTTTGTGTAATCTATGAAGCATAAGTATAGATCTGTTTTTACTTCTATAGTTCTTTGTAATAGTGTCCTGAGAATATATATAGCGTTATTTGTGTCCTTTCCCTCCTCAAATCAACATTGTTCATCATAATTTCTGGTTTAATCTTGTTTCTTATTCTGTTCATAATTATTCTGAGTAACAGCTTTGTCATGTGACTCATGTGCGATGTTCTTCGCATTCTAAAGCTCTTAGTTTCTTTGGCAGAGCTATAAAGATACATTTTAATAGGGATCTACTCACTAGTGTAGATGTCATTTATAATTATTTTTTTTCAGTTTGTCTATTTCAAAATCACACAGAGCCTCAATTTCCTCTACTGTAATGTTGTCTGGGTTGGGTTTCTTTCCTTTCTTTATGCAATGTAGTGCATCTTCAACTTTTACTGCAAGTATTAGTGGACCTTCACCATTGTTTTGGATACTTACATCGGGTCTTCTATCATCATACAGCTCTTCCATGATATTCCGTCCATCTACTGACTATATCACCTTGTCCCATCAATATTGCACCGTTCTTCGATTTTAAACATCCAATGGTAGTTCGTGTTTTCCTAACTGTTATTATATTTATTCGTTGATACATGGAATGTGAGTCTTTTCTATAGTTTGTCCCAATGTCCATGCACTGTTGATTCAGCCATTCTTCTTTAGCCACTTTGAATTTATTTACTATTTCTTTATGTATTCTATTATATTCTTCTTTATCTTGTTTCTTCTTTCTTCTTTCGTCCATCATCCGCAAATGTTCACTTGTCACCCATTTCTTTTCTTTTTTTTGCAATTCTTTGTTTAGGTGGAATGATTTCAATTGAAGTTTGTTGGACTGATTCTCGCAACATGCCTCATTGTTCATTAATAGTCTGTATTATCCCTAAGGCATTATATCTGTTCTTTACAGTAATATTGTACCTTTCTCTAATTCCTGTGTCTGTTCTAAGTAATGCTAGATCTAACTGAATGTTGGGGGTTTTCTGTATGTTTTCTGTAGCTGGCACATGGTTACTCTGTACATCTGCTCCAGGTCTAGTTTTGTTCCTACTAAACGGTTTCTGAATCTCTTTGTTATCAGTATATAATAAATGCGATTGAAAATATTATCTACAGGGGTTTTCCATCTAAATAATCGTCGAGGATATTGTTTAAACCAGGTGTTCCCTATGAAATTTCATGATATTCTACCCATGTTATTAATCTGACACCTCTCTCATTCCTCTCTCCTAAATCCTATCCTGGGGGATGTGTGTATGGGTGGAGGATGTGTATATGGGACGGGTTCGGGGGATGTGTGTTTGGGTGGGGGATATGTGTGGGTGGGTGGAGATGTGTGGATGGTATGGGGAAGTATGTGTGGGTGGCGGGGTTGTGTGGGTAGGGGATGTGTGTGGTGGATTGGGGATGTAAGGGCGTGTGGGGAGAAGTGTATGGTGTGTGGGTTTGGGATATGTGTGTGGTGTGTTGGTGGGGGATGTGTGCATGGTGTGTGGGTGGGGGGTATGTTTGTGGTGGTATGGATGAGGATATGTGTGTGGGTGGGGGTTAGTGTGTGGGTGGGGGATGTGAGTGACGGGTGCGGGGAATGTGTGTATGGGTGGGGGTTATGTGTGGGTAAGTAGGGAATGTGTGGTGGTTGGGGGAAGTATGTGTGGTTGGTGGGGGGTGTGTGGGTGAGGGATATGTGTGTGTGGATGGGGAATGTATGCATGGGAGTGTGTGAGTGGCTTAGAGATGTGTAGGTTGGTGAGGGATGTGTATGTGCCGGGGTGGGATGCGTGAGTGGGTGGAGGATGTTTGTGGGCAGAGGTATTGTGATCGAGAGATGTTTGGTTGGGGGTGGGTGGTGGTGTGTTGGTGCGTAGTGGAAGATGTGTGGGTGAGTGAGTGTGTGTTGGTGGATGGGTGGGGAATGTGTGTGTGGGTGGGGAGAGGTGTGTAGTGTGTTGGTTGGGGATATATGTGTGGTGTGTGCGTGGGGTATGTGTGTGTGGGTGGGGGATTTGTGTGGTGTGTGGGTGGTGGTATGTGGGGTGGGTAGGTGAGGGTATCTGTGTGGGTGTGGGTGGGGATATTGTGTGGTATATGGGTCGGGGATATGTGTGTGGTGTGTAAGTGGGGATGTGTGGTGGTATGTGGGTGTGGGATGTGTTGGTGAGGAATATGTGTGTGTGGTGCATGGGTTGTGAATATTGCGTGGTAGGGGATGTACGTGATGTGCGGGTGGGGGATGTGTGTGGTGGGGGATTGGGTTAGGGCATGTGTGGGTGGGTGGAGAATGTATGTGTGGGTGGTGGGGTGTGTGTGAGTGGTTTGGGGATGTATAGGTGGTTAGGGATATATGTGTGTGTGTGGGTAGGGAGTTGTCAGATGGTTTGGATGTGTGTGTATGGTTTGGGGATGTGTGAGTGGATGTGCGTTGTGTGGGTTGGTGGGGGGATGTGTGTGCGTGGGTGGGGAATATGTGGTCGATGGAGGTGTGGCTGGGGGATGGATGGTTGGAGGTGTGGATGGGGAGAGGATGTGTGGGTTAGGATGTGTATGTGGGTGGGCGCAGGATGTGTGGGTTGGTGGGGGATGTTTGTGGGTGGCAAGTGTGTTTGTGTCGGGGGAACAGGTGAGGGCAGTGTGGGTGTGTGGCGGTTGTGCTGGAGGGGGAGGGGTCGGTTGGTGGGGTATGTATGTGTCCCTGGGTGTGCGTGTATGTGGGTAGGTAAGTGTCGTGTCTTCCTTTAAAGTGTCGTCCCTGGAGTGAGGGGAGTTAACACCCACATTATAATTTTTTCCCCTATCAATATCCTGGAGAATCCACCAACACACTCCATCAGTTCATGGACACCTTTTCCTCTCTCTATCACTGTCGTACTATGCCCCCTCTCATTCTTCCCCACGCAACATATTCAACAACTCTTGCTTCTAAAAATTAATACAGATTAATTTATTAAAAGAAAAGTGTAATGTACGTGAGACGTGTATGCGAAGAAAATGTGTGATGTGTTCTATAATGTGTGTAGGATCGGACTCTCAGATAATAGCATAGTCAGTTCATCCTTGCAAGGACACACCACAGCACGTTAAGTCAGAACAAGTCCACCTCACCCGGTACTGTATCTCTCCTGCCAGGACACCGACTGTCATCTGTAGCTACCTGGTAATCCATCTTCCTGATCATCCGAAATAGACACTGTTTGTAAATTACAGCTGATCATGGACCGGTTGCACACTACACATAAGTTCCTATCGTTCCTAAAGAATGCACAAATCCTTTGTAGTGAGTATTTAGGTATCACTGTTATTGTTAATATACTTGATCCTAACTAGTGTCTATCTAGTTTCAAGTATCATGTCTTTTGTACTATTTCACTAGAATATATCACACCATGTGACTATTATATTTTAATGTTCTTGTTTAGTTACCAATGTTCTTATGCTGTGTGATGCATCAACAATCATCACCCATCCTAGGTGAACCTTAACACGCAGGAGTCGTTATATTGGCTGGCTCTTCTGAGCCATGTTATGAAGAACCCTCCTGATTATGAGTCCAGCGTAAACATTATACCCCCTTTCGTCTCGGGTGTTATTCGTTTTCCGTAAGAAAGCATTTGAGTGGCCAACTGGTGTTCTTCTAATTGGAGTTGCACTTCTTCAAAACCAGTGTTGAACTTCCTCGTAACGGGCATGGAACCTGTTAGAGAAACAACACATCTGGTGATAGCAACAGTCACTGATCCCACCGGCTGGGTGTAAGCCTAGTGCCTTGCTCAGTTATTTTACAGCTAACTAAACTCTGTCATAGAGCCTATTAGCTCCTCACCTACGTCCGAATCAGGCTATGACAAGGAAAGACCCATAAACAGAGTGCAAAACTTCAGTGGGCAAACCACTGAAAGATCCCCCCATTGGACACTTTCCCCATCTCCCAACCCATCTTAAATCTCTCCAAATATCACCCCGCTATCCTATTCATCCTAGCAGAGCCAATTATCACTTCACTACTCTAACTAGTTTTCAACTAACAGTGCTAATCATCACACTCTAGTTTTAACAAGACTACTGCCTATATTAATTAGGCCTAAATAGACTATATTAACTACCTTAGGCAAACCCGCCTCATTCCTGGATGGCTGCTACACTTTGCCATAACGACACATGCTAGTTAATTTTTAATTAATCTAACACTGTAGAGCTCTCCAACAAAACACGTCAATCCTAATCCATATTACACTAATTGTCCCAAATCGGGTTTTTGGCAAACGCCTAAAATTGGTCACGTGACGTTATTCTTTATGTCCACACAGGTGTTATTTAGGGCAGATCATCCCTTGTCAAGAATCTATCTTCCCTGGCTCAATCAATGTCAGAGTTGTCATCACTTATTTTGACTCCCAAAACAAGCTAGCGAGTTCCTGTATGCTCCCAACAACGGACTTCCACAACAAGCCGTCAATCTTCTGTCGAGTGGTGACAATCACAGCCGCCATTTCGTGTGATGTAAGGAATTCTAATTGACAGACGGGACTGTTTTCTCCCGAGCCAGGCACTTCCGCTTGATCTGACTGTTTATGAACTGTCAAAGCGATGTATGGATTCATCTCACTCACCACCGAATGTTCATATTTCGCCCACCAGATGTAAACACGTGCAGCTGCAACCCAGACTGTTTTTTTCTGTATTTGTTGAAACAACCTGTGGCCTCGAACATGTCGGTAATCCGAACGCCTTTTATTGTCATCACTGGTTAATCACTGTGTTTTTCGTGACAGTAAGGGTGTGTGTGAGGGTGGGGTGATGTGTGGGTAGGTGGGCCTCATAACATGGTAATTTGCCTTGTTTATATTTACAACATTCATTTCACAATGTTTTTATTTTCTTTCTATGTGAATGCATAATGCTCTTGATGAACGAAAGATGAATGATTGGAAGGGCCGAATGTAAGACGGGCCTGCGTGCCCAATTTGTGACCCTTTTAAAATAAAGTTGATTTGATTTGATTATCCACCAGTCACACCACTCTCCTCTTCGTTGCCTATTTTGGCATTGAAATCCCCGAGTATGACAGTCATTTCAAAATTTTTACTCTGGTCCACGGCCATGTCTAATTAATTATAAAATATATTTATATTTTCTTCTTTATAGTCTGATGTTGGCGCATGTACTTGTATTATGTTAATATGCCATGGAGTTTCACTAATAATACTCTATCTTAGAGTAAACAATAAACAAAGTAAAGAACTCTTTTAGACGCACTAGGGTGTATTGGGTTGAATTGAGTTGAGTTAAGAACCGACATCACTGCACTCAGGACATTCCCATATGTGCTCCGTCCCCTCATTCAACAGCCAGCGAAGAGTCATACTACTAATCGTTCCAACCGCTATCCGATTTAAAGTTCTCCTGGTCTTCCCTCTCAGTTTTGTGATTTTGAGATTCTTCCAGAACCCCTTCCGATCCCCCGCAATCTCATTCTTTCCACAAACGGGTTCTCAATCTGTTCCCCCGCCTTCTCCACCTGGTCCCACAAACGCATAACCACATCCCCCTTGTCCATAGGTATTGGGTATATGGTGGTAGTCCCAGATTTGTATATACACGATGGGGTATGTGATCAACATCTCACCGACCGCCTTTACTTTGCAGGACAATATCTGGTAACCATGTAAGACAGAGTCGACCTGGAAGTTAAGGTTCATTAAATAAAATAAATTTAAAAAAAAAATAAAAACACAAACAAACAAACAAACAACAAACAGCTGCATTGATTTTACTTCTAACTTCTAACACATGACCACAAGACCGTGTTCTAGCTTCTAGCCACTGGGTTACTGCAGATGGCAACAACCCACTTGATCTGTACATGTGAAGACAGTTTACAATTATCTTCCAACTTCTTGTAATCGTAATTGCACCTTATTGTTTTCTTAGTGAAACACTTGCACTGCAAAATTGTGCTTTTTCTGTTGCATATAATGTGCAGATTTTTGTTTTGTAATTTATGAGATAATAGCCTGGTCATTTCTTCTTTGAACTATGCATGCATTTTCTCTGCTTTTCAATAATGGACACTTATTATAATCCCTGCTGGATGAAGTTACAAATAACGTCAATTATCTGCAACGATGCGCAATTTTCCCCTTTTGAAATACGTAATGTGAGACATGAAATTTCTTGGTCAAAGAATGGCAGCCATAAATAATTTCCTGTTAAATGAACGTTTAATATGTTCTTGTGGAGGCGAGGGGAATAATGAAGGCGTTTGTAGCCTGCATGAAAAAGGAAAGGAAATGTAGTTTCAGGGTTGTGATAGGAAGGTAAATCCAGCTTCTAGGTGCAGGATAGCTGATTGTAAATATCTGGAAGAAGGGTTGAGGAATTTAGTGCCGGAATCAGGGACCAAATTTGTGTAGTGTGCCCACGGAATTTTACAGTCATTGAACGAAACAGATAGAAAGATGGAAGAAAATATTTTACGAAACGAACCAATGTTTTATAAACACGGACTGTCATAATGTCATTTACTGCCTATATAGTACTTGCGGTGTCTGGCGGGGGGGGGGGGGGGGGGGGGGGGGGGGGGGGGGGGGGGGGGGGGGGGGTGGAGAGATTGGGGGGGGGGGTCTTAAGCCTGAGGAATTAAGGTCGTTAGGTTAGTGCAGTCGCCACGAACTGTGCAGGTTAGGGTAGTCTTTTTTGCCCCCGACAGAAAAAAAAAATCTGCACCTTACCGAAGATTTGAACCCGGGTCTCCTGAAGGAGAATCCGGCATTCTAGGCTCTCGGACTATTACGCGTAAATGAGAAATAAATTCACATGTATATCAATACTCAGAGAAGTAAAGTTAAGAAACTTACATTAGAGAAGACAATAGGGTATATAATATTAATAACAATGGAAAACTATAGACAGGCCGGTATTGGAACCTGACTCCACCAAATGTACACAGCGCCTCGCTGAAGTAACAAGTGTCATTTGACGTACTGCCAACTATTAAAATGTGCCTACAACATTAAAAAGTGTACATGGTAAACTAACTGGGCGGTGATGGAAAGCAATATGTGGTGAGGCAGGTTAAATACATAAATAAGATAGGTAGGAAACACATAATCTATATATATGTATATGTATATATATATATATATATATATATATATATATATATATATATATATATATATATATATATATATATATATATATATATATATATATAAATGCGATGTCTGTCTGTCTGTAAGTATGTATGTATGTTGTTTATGCGTTCGCGAACGGTAAATCCGAGTGAGATGAAATTTTCTACACGTCTTCTTCTCATTCCGGTGCTGCCAACTGTCATAGTTTGTTAGTGTACAAACAGTTATTTACTTAATATTATTTAATATTTTAATTTACATTATAATTTATATATAGCAAGCGGACATAACTCTTAATAACATTGCTATATATGTAAAATTGTTGCATATTTCTCAAATAGGTGGACCTTTTCGCTACAGTTATCTACAGGCATATGCGTTATAATCCTCCTCCTCCTCCTCTTCCTCCTCCTCTTCCTCCTCTTCCTCCTCCTCCTCCCCCTCCTCCTCCCTCCTCCTCCTCTTCCTCTCCTACTCCTTCCCCTCCTCCTCTTCCTCTTCCTACTCTTCCTCCCCCTCCTCCTCCTTCTCCTCCCCTCCCCTCCTCCTACCCCTTTCTACTCCCTCCTCCCCCTCCTCCTCCTTCTTTTTCTTCTGCTGCTGCTGCTGCTGCCGCCGCTCCATTTACCCAAGTTAATTGTTGGGGGACGATGTAAAGATCTTTCAAGTGTTCTTTCTAATGCTTTTTCTAAGTTGGTTTTCGTAGGTAGGTAGGTAGGTAGGTAGGTTGGTTGGTTGGTAGGTAGATATGTAGATAGATAGATAGATAGATAGATAGATAGATAGATAGATAGATAGATAGATAGATAGATAGATAGATAGATAGATAGATAGGATAGATAGATAGATAGATAGATAGATAGATAGATAGATAGATAGATAGATAGATAGATAGATAGATAGATAGATAGATAGATAGATAGATAGATAGATAGATAGATAGATAGATAGATAGATAGATAGATAGATAGATAGATAGATAGATAGATAGATAGATAGATAGATAGATAGATAGATAGATAGATAGATAGATAGATCAACGCCAGGGACTGGGCGAAGCCGGGCCGGGTCAGCTAGTGTTGTATAAATACTTGAATTTACAGGTACATACAGTTTTATTATTTCCTTGTTGCGTTCATCATCTCATCTCATACCTTCTTTTTTCTCTTGTACCTTTCGGTGTCGAGGTGAAGTATAAACAACGGGTGGGTGACCGTATATGTTGCGTTGCGACATTCCAAAACAAAAAATGATATTAATTGAGTATTTCTACGGTCTTTATTTCATTCAAGTGATTTTGGTATTTTGACATGACTTTTAGGTTTTGTCATCCATTTAGAGGGCGACACTGTTTGCCTCAAAGACACAATGGATGGTTGCCTGCAACTTTGACGCAATACGTACATTTAATTGCTTGTACTCCTACAATTTTGTAGAAGGAAAGGGTACAGTAAATGTTGTGTATATGCTGCGAACAGTTATTTAACGTGCTATAGAAGTAAACAATGATATACATCTTTGCTTTATTGACTACACAAAGGCTTTTGATAGAGTTAGACAGGTCAACATGGTGGATATGCTTGCAGATCTACAAATTGATGGGAAAGACATTAGACTTATAAAAAACATATATTGGAAACAACAAGCTGCCATAAGGATTGATAATGAAGTGGGACAATATCAACCTATTAAGAGAGGTGTTAGGCAGGGATGTGTAATGTCTCCAGATCTTTTTTCCCTATACAGTGAAAATATTTTCAGAAATGTAGAAGATATAAATGGAATCAGCATTGGAGGACGAAACATCAATACCATTAGATATGCAGATGATACAGTATTGATTGCAGACAATGCACAGGATCTGCAACAATTAGTAGAGGCGGTTGTTGTCCACAGTGAGCAGCTGGGGTTGGAATTAAATTGTAAGAAGACACAGGTTATGGTCGTCACTAGGAAGAACGAAGTACCACAATGTAATATCCAAGTAAATGGGAATATTTTTCAACAAGTGAATCGGTACAATTATCTCGGAACAGTCATAACATCTGATGGAAGATGCCTTGAAGAGATTAGAACAAGAATCGCCATGGCGAAAGTAGCCTTTAGCAAGATGAAAAACATTCTGACCAATAAAAAGATGTCAATTGAAACGAGAAAAAGAGTCTTGAGAGGGTACATAGAGCCTGTTCTTTTGTATGGATGTGAAACTTGGACAATGTGTAGTCAAACTGAAAAACATCTGGCTGCAGAAATGTGGTTTCTGAGGCAAATGCAAAGAATACCCTGGACAGATAGAAAAACCAATGACCAAGTACTAAAGGAGACAAATGAAAATCGTAGATTGTTAGAGAAATTAGACGTAGACAGTCAAAATTGTTTGGTCATGTTATGAGAAGAAATGGACTGGAGAACTTAGTGAAAACTGGCAAGATCGAAGGAAACAGACCAAGAGGAAGACCGAGAGGAAAATGTCTGGATGGCTTGGCCACATGACATGGACGAGACAGGAACACTGAGCTGATCCACGACTCTGGTGATTGAGTGAAATGGCTAGTCATGACCGCCCAGGCTTTCCGGCATGGCACATGATTGATTGATTGATTGACTCCTACAATTAGTTTTATAAAGCTATTTTAAAATCGTGCTTAACAAACTGAGTCAAAAGTATTAGCTTATATTAACAAGTTCATATATGAGGGTAGATCAGAAAGTTATGCACCACAATTAGTATCTCTTTAATCATTAATGACATGCAAATGAAATTTAGTCACAACGTTCACGCATATATGCAGCAAACATGTCTACTTATTAACATACTTCCCATCGCCTTTAACGGCTTTACGCCATCTTGAAACAAGAGCATGTATACCAGATCTCTATCACATTTTGTCCTGTTCTGATAGCCATTTCACTGCATTAATCACCCTCTCGTTGTCTTTAAACTTTGTCCTACGGATGGCATTCGTAGGGGACCGAAAAGATGGAAATCAGATGGTGCCAGGTCTGGACATTCCCCACATTGTTGTCGATTGCCTCCATGGTTTGCAATTCTCTGCTTGTAATGTGCGTCATTAATATCTACCATTTCAACGGTTTTGTGTCGCGGTTAAAATTGGTTTACAGAGGTGTAATTTAGTATACACTTTCAAGAGATTATAAACATAAATTAGTGCAAATGTAATGCTTCTATCTTTATTCTTAGCTACGATAATAATTGTGGTGCATAATTTTCTGACCTACCCTCGTACATGACAAAACAAGATCTCTAATAATTATTTTATACATATTCAATACAATTAGCGTAGCGTAATGGCTAGCAAGCTTGTCTGCCTGCTTGGCGGTCAATTTATGGAATCCCCATCAATAAGTTTAAAAACAATTAGTCTGGATTCCCCGTTCCACCCGCTAAAGGCGGAAGTTGCGATATTAATCACACCTCTCATCTAGTGCTGACTGATAATTAAAGCTATGGGGGACCATATGACATTCTGTCTTTAGGTTGCATTTCCTCGCACCATGATAAGACTTGTACCCTCTCAATAGCACTCTTCCGCCCGAAGCCGTTGGCACAATGTGGGGTGTCGGGTTTGGTGAGCGCCGCCCAACATTTGGCGCTAACAGAAAGCAGGTAGTACCGTCTACTGTCGACTGAGCTACCGTATGATATTCTCATTGCGACAAATGCAAGAAAAATGCCAGGAACAATATCAACCACTGTTTATTGCCTTCATCGACCTCACAAAGGCATTTGATTTGGTCAGTCGTGAGGGTCTGTTCAAGGCACTAAAGAAGATTGGCTGCCCACCAGCTCTTCTGTCCGTTGTGGAATCGTTCCACACAGGCATGAAGGGTATAATCAAGTTTGATGGTGCAACTTCAGAAGAGTTTGAAATCAAAAGTGGAGTTAAGCAAGGTTGTGTACTAACCCCCACCCTCTTTGGGATATACTTATCACTTCTACTGAAATATGCCTTTCGTGATCAGGATGCCGGTATATAAATTCACTCACGCTCAGATGGCTGCCTCTATAATGCTCAGAGATTGAAGGCCAAGACCAAAATTAGGAGAGTACTAATCAGAGAGTTGATTTTTGCGGATGATGCTGCAATTACGACCCACTCTGAGGAAGAATTACAACATCTACTATCTGCATTCTCCAATGCTTGTTCTGAATTTGGTTTAACAATTAACAAAAAAGAAGACACAGATTATGTCACAAGGTGCACAAAGGGTACCATCAATCTTCATTGACGACGCCGAACTGGAGATGGTAGACCATTTTATATATCTAGGATCAGTGGTAAATAGCAAATTATCCCTAGATCAGGAAATCAACATCAGGATTGGTAAGGCAGCAACAACAATGAACATGTTAGCAAAAAGAGTCTGGGAGAACAGGAAGCTTACTGCCAAAACAAAAGTCCTCGTCTACCAAGCCTGTGTCCTTAGTACTCTTCTTTATGGCAGTGAAACCTGGACAACTTACTCACACCAAGAGAAACGTTTAAACAGCTTTCATATGCGGTGTCTGCGAAGAATACTTGGTATTAAGTGGCAAGACAAAATCACAAATACTGAAGTATTGGAAAGATCAGGTTGTGTGACGGTGTGTTCCATGCTCAGTCTTCGTAGATGGATAGGACATGTTAGGAGGATGGATAATGGTAGAATACCAAAGGACATCTTTTTTGGTGAATTACAGATGGGTAGGAGATCTCAGGGTCGGCCTCTACTACGATACAAAGATGTGTGTAAGCGGGACATGATTGATACAGGCATTGATAATGCACATTGGGAGCAAGTCGCCGCTGAACGTGTTGCATGAAGGGCAACTATCAGAAATGGAATAAAGACAAAGGAGAAAATGATTGCAGATAAAGCCCACACAGAGCGTGAGAGACGTAAGATGGTGCATGATATTGGAAATGACCATGCTTTCACATGCATCCACTGTGGACAAACATTTGCAGCCCGAATTGGCCTTATCAGCCACACTCGCCACCGCCGTGGGTCGTAGTTATTAAGCTTTTTTGAAGCACAATGTACCAAACTATCGTCTGTCAAGACGGAAAGGTGCCAATGTGTGTGTGTGTGTGTGTGCGTGCGTGCGCGCGTGCGGGCGGGTGCGTGCGTGTGTGCGTGTGTGCGTGCGTGCGTGTGTGTGTGTGTGTGGCACCATATACACAATACAACTCAAAGAGTGGAAAAACGTCCTTGACTGAATTAAAGACATGACAGTTTTTTGTTTTCTTTTTCAAAATGTTCGTGATAATACAACACTGTGTCATACAGCAGGACACAAGTCGGTCGAGTAATTCCTCAAGGCGACGGAATTATAAATCAGTATATAAGATGAAGTAATCGTTCCTAATGATGGGTTACAATTAGATATGCCCATCGTCATTAAATTAGTACTACCTGCCTAGTGTCTTATTAATGTTGTTGTTGACGAGGTTTCACAACAACAACAACAACAACAACAACAACAACAACAGCGACAGCGACAGCGACAACAACTGTCCGAAGACTGGTATGGATTTTATAACAGCTCACACCAGCATACGTAAGGCTATTTTGCTTCTTCCTGGTCCATTGCATCCTAAGAAATTTTCTGTAAACTCTAAGTTCAAAATCCTCGTTTTTTTTATTATTATTTCTTTAGTGCTGTCGAAATGGTAATAGTTCAGATCCGTTATAATACTACAAAGGATGTGAGCCATGATGATGAATAATGAAGAGACATAAACTTGAACACGTTGTGACACCTGCCCCAAAACTGTTGACTGTCTGTGACCAATTTATGTAGTCAATGTACGGCTTTAAACTGCTTGTTGAAGACTGCCCTATTCACTTTTCTCTCTGTCAATGACATTCTTTTCATTTTCTTCAGAAACCTCATTTCAGATGTCATTAGATGTTTCTTAGCTTGTCTGTTTATTGTCCATATTTCACATGTACACAGCGGGATGGCCTCCATATTACACGGTAATAAATTTTTCCCCTTACTATAATTGAAAGTTTCTTTGATTAGAATGAGAGAATCGATAAGGTAATACATTATCTACCACCTGGAGAAATATTAATTCATGTAAGGCGGACTTACCAAACATGATTTTGGTGTTAAAACTGACTACAAAGAATATTTTATTAAATATTAAAATGTGCATTAAAACATTGCACAAACACTTTATAAATATGTTAATTCCTACCCCTCCTCCTCCACATCCTACTCGATGATGTGACCTGGTGCGGCCAGCGCCCTCAACCTAGTGCCGCCTCTGGGTATAACTACACATTATGTCACAACATAGAATCAAGTGGAAATATCCCCGGAAAACAGATTGACTCCCTCCAGCAATGTATGCTAATAAAATATTATCTGACGCGGAACAGCAGAATCAATATGTTGGCATCTTCAAATAATGTTTTATTTCTGATGTGTCAACACGTGCATTTATCTCCTTTATGTTTGTAATAAAGCACGAACACTCATAAATGTCTATGAGCAGAAAGACAAATGAAACGGATCTTTACGAGGCATATGGAGATTGTAAATTGATTACAAAGTAGACGTGGCAGTTGAGCATTTTATGGAATATTGTGAGGATAATTTCTTTCGGTCTGCGAATGCCTCTTTTCCGACTGGAAAGATAAGTTTAACATGTCTCAGGTAAGAACCGTGCACTTGAGCCAGGTGGTGCGTCGAACGTAGTGATCGAAACATCACAAGATAGCATTCATCAAAATGAAGAAATGTCTGAAGTCTCCAACCTTTGCAGACAAGCGACAGTAATAGTCGCTAATGGTGGTGTGAACTTTGAGTTTAATAAGGTTATCTTAACTCACGTCCGAAATTAACTCTTCCCAAGTTCCAGCCAGGGTTCAGGATTTGATTATGTTGAATAGGATTATGTTAACTTTACCTTCTCTATTAACTTTACCTTCTCTATACACCCCCACGCAGGTACGCATGTACCCATGCACGCACGCACGCACACACGCGCGCGCACACACACACACACACGCACGCAATGTTCATTGCCTGTTGGTGGAGGCGTCGGTCCCTGGTGCTCTGAATTAATTTTGTTATTTTATTCTTTCCTCGCTCGCTTTGAACTCATGAGTAGTCCATATGCACTATTTATAGTAGTAATGGACTGAATTTTGCATGCGGGTTAGCTTTCCCTATTAACTGTGTCCCTCGTCATAAGGCAAACCCACTCCGACTTCAGAGGTACTTGTACATAACGTCCCCAAGTCAAGGACGACAGGTCAACATTTTAGTCCAACTGTCCGGTGTAGGGGTTGAACCGCTAGCCTCGGATTCAGCACAGCGGATGTTTAAGAACACGCGTTCTTATCCATTCGACCATGCGGACCTAATTCTGCAGATGATATCCCCTATCCCCATATATATATATATATATATATATATATATATATATATATATATATATATATATATATATATATATATATATATATATATATATATATATATATATATATATATATTATCATCATCATCTTCCACTTCTGCCGTCAAGCGTCGTGGTGAGGAATAATTTGCGTTCCAGCGCCCGGTGGGCGGCAATGGATATGTGTGTGTGTGTGTGTATGTGTGTGTGTGTGTATGTGTGTGTGTGTATGTGTGTGTGTTGTGTGTGTGTGTGTGTGTGTGTGTGTGTGTGTGTGTTTGTGTGTACAGTGGAGCCTGGATAAGTGGAAGTCGCAGGGGCCGAAGAGAATTTGTTCTACTTATCCGAAATTCTACTTATCCAGACTGCACACATATTTACACTAATTTACATTAATACCATGCAGTAGCATTGAGTAAAATGATTGTACCACTTAGGAAACACAGGCAGTGGACAAATAAATAGCAATACAATATAAATTTTCAAATGTTTAATTTTGAAAATTTTCTAATTAATTAAAGAAAAAGTCTGTGATTTATCTTCCCATTGCTTGTTTAAAGACACAAAATGGTGAGACAGCATCATCTGAACATCCATTCTGCATCATGTAAATGTCAATTTTGTCAATTGATGCCAAAATATCTGACTGCGATACAGGTTGTGCTTGCAGCACACAGTCATCCTCATCATCAGAGTCAGGGCTGGAAGAGTCTGTTGGTTGCATGACTGGTATACATAGCCCTATAATATCAGCGCTTGAAAGAGTGGCATTATTAGAAACATCATTTTCAATGTTCACAAACTCCTCTGGATCAATCTTCAGCTCGTTATACAATCTAGCAAGTAATGGCCCCACTGATGTGTCAGTAACATTGCTCTCACTGCTCGCAGAATTATATTTAGCTAAAGCAGGTCTGAGCACGTCTTCTATCCATGAGTGAGTCGTTGCTTCGTCGACTGACTGTTTCTCTCCACACACATTCTTGTCGATGCAATGTCGTTTTTGGAAACGATCCAACAGCCAGCACTACAATTCCAGTCTGTCTGACCTCCAAGACGTGCAGATTCTTCTGCTTTCGCAATAAGTAAAGGCCCATTTACTGGTACACTTGCCAATCTAATCACAGTGAACCATTTTAAAAGGGCAGCATCAACAAAAATCGCACGCAGCAGTTCTTCTAGCTCTCTGCCTATCACTGTCGATTTGACATTCGAAAAACAATTGTTTGTAGCGGTCTTTATGCTTTAAAATGCCGGAAAGTGTCGATGTTGGAATACTAAATTCTCTAGCTATATCCACTTTCTTCTTCCCATTATGTTCAACGTCTTCCAATAGCTCAATCTTTCTTTTTAAAATCAAAGTCTTAAGCTTTCGTCCACTAGCAGCCATTGTTGACATGTAGCAACATATCGTATGTGCGAGATTGTTCTCCGGGCTGACTGAAAATACATTCTTTAGAGAAACAATTTTATTTTTTTTTTGGGGGGGGGGGGGGGGCGGGGGGGGGGGGTAGAAATAAACAGTTCGACTTAAACGTGGACATTTATTCGAATTTTTATACAAAGATAAAGAAGGATCTTGGCCGGGACCAAGCCAATATCGTCGACTTAAGCGAAATTCTAATTATCCGATTTCGACTTAAGTGGACTCGACTCTGTGTGTGTGTGTGTGTGTGTGTGTGTGTGTGTGTGTGTGTGCGTGCGTGCGTGCGTGTGTGTGTGTGTATTAGGGGGCTGAGTGGTCTCGAGGTATGGTGTCCGCCTCGAATGCTGGAGGTCCCGGGTTCAGGCCCAGGTGAGGACCGGGATTTATTTAAAAAATCCACCTGGACTTCCAGTAATAAAATTTCCCCTGGTCTCTGGGTAGTGAGATCGGACGCCCGTGTGTATTGTTGCGCACGTAAAAAAATCCCTTGGCAGTTGGAAATCGAAAAAGAGTAGCCTAACGGCGCTGCCCGGGCAAAATTTCGAGTTAAAAATCTACCCAAAGTATTTCAGGATCCTCGCCGATGCAACGGAGTTCGTGCATTGGGCTGAGTTTCTCCAGACTCAGGTTTGATTTAGGAGGAAAACGGAGCACTTATGGGTTAAACCGTGTGCCGTGATGTTGATCCAATGACTAAACTAAAACTAGAACTATATATATATATATATATATATATATATATATATATATATATATATATATATATATATATATATATATATATATATATATATATATATATATAAAGTGTGTGTGTGTGTGCGTGCGTGTGTGTATGTGTACTTGCGTGTAGATATTCTGCATGCATCAATTTAACCTATACATGTTCTCTACAGTTTTAAGCGGAGGACAGACAGGCTTTGCCAAAGGGTTTCCAACGAGACAGATTTTATCTTCTTCCTTTGAGCTGTCATTCGGAAATTGCATCATCGCACCTGGGGGTGGTTTCTCAGAACGCCTTGTCGGTGATTGACGTCACTAATTACTTAACAGCAATCTCTCCACTGGAATGGGCGGTTTGAGCCTAAACCGGACACTCTCTAATACAGTAGTTCTCAACCGGTGGGGAATCCCCCCCCCCCCCCTCCGGAGGAATTTTAAGGGGGATGGGAGATTATTTCAAGATCGCGTTAATACAAGAACCGATTACTTGATATTGTTTTTCCCTCCATATTTTACTATTCTACACCTCTCGCCCTATTGAAATTCATTTAATAACGTAAGTAGACCCGCAAATCACGTTTTATGTAGACGTCTAGACTTGTTCTAGTATGTATTAATAAATTTAGCTTCCATTTTTACGTATACTGCGTAGGGGCGGGAGGAATTTGTAGCGAGGAAATACGAAAGGGGGGGGGGGGGGGGGATGACGTTCTGAAAAATGTGGTGAAGAGGTGCACGGGCTAAAAAAGTTTGAGAACCACTGCTCTAATACGTTTGTTGTGACCTTCAGAATAACTGCCCCCCCCTCCCACCTCCCCCTTCTCCGCCATTTATCACTGGTGGCCACAGGCAGGAACAGCATGCTGTGTGTTGTTCGGTTATGGTTCAAAAGTTATTTATGTGTCCTTTACCATCTGCAATCAACTGCAACATTTCTAGGCTGTTTGTGATTCACTATCCCTTAAGCCATAAACACCGACTCAGATCTATAGTCTGTCCAGAAAAGAATGCCTTCATTCACGATCAATTATTTTGAAAACTGTCTGTTGCATTGTTATAAAATTTTTCCTGCCGTCTTGTATTTACCCCCACCCAAAGAATATGTCTTTGATAGGTCCAGAAGCAACTTAAATCATGGAAAGCGGTGACATTTCTTTGAAGTTTTGGTGATAAACTAATGATTTCTCGCTAACAAACTTGTTTTACAGTAATGTTCCGCCAGTTCGGATGACGACACGAGGATCTCCGCGAAGTACTTGTCATGAGGTCATTCTTATGTCCCACGAGAAAAATAACTATTTAGCGCTAGTGTTACCGTGTGAATGGATAATACATTTATTTAATAACATCATCTCTGTCCCGTAAATTATATACCACATATAAACAAACTTTGAAATCTGCTGTAGAATCTCCAGAACAAAAATTTTGTTGTTGGGTGGACATAATGATAAGGTTATATGCTAAATCTCATAATTTTCCCTCAATTGGTTACTGAGATATGGAATTTTATATTGGGGCGGACAAAAGTAAACAGACTATAGTAGAGCTGTTAAATGAAGCAATACAAAACAAAACAACAAAAATAAAATGAATTTAAAAAAAAAAAATACACAGAAAAAAAAAGAAGGGAAAAACTTGCAAGAAATGCAATAGTATATAGTTGACAAGACAATCATAAGGCTCACCAAACAAATGTACCATTTACAATATAGCCGATCGATCTTTGTAATCATCATCATCATGTGCCATGCCGGAAGCGTGTGAGGTCATGTCTCGCCATCTCACTCGATCAACAGAGTCGTGGATTAGCTCAGTGTTCTTGTCTCGACCATGCCATATGGTCAAACCATCCAGGTATTTACTTCTCTGCCTTCCTCTTGTTCTTTTCCCCTCAATCTTGCCAGTTGACACCACTTTCTCCACTTTATTTCTTCTTATAACGTGACTAAAAATATTGTCTGTCTACGTCTAATTTCTCTAATCAGTTTATGATTTTTATTTGTTTCTTGTAGTACTTGGTCATTGGATTTTCTGTCTGTCCATTGTATTCTTTGCATTTTCCTCTAAAACCACATTTCCACAACCATCAGTTGTTTTTTAGCCTGTTCGCTCATTATCCACGCTTCACGTCCATACAAAAGTGCATGTTCTATGTAGCACCTCAACACTCTTTTTGTCTTTGCGAATGGTATTTTGTAAAATTGGTCAGTATGTTTTCCATCTTGCTAAAGGCTACCTTCGCCATGGCGATGCTTGTAATCTGTTTAAGATATTTCCCATCAGATATTATGACTGTTCCGAGATAATTGTACCGATTCACTTGTATAAAAATATTCCCATTTACTTTTATTTCGTGTTTCCTAATGACGACCATAATCTGTGTCATCTTATAATTTAATTATAACCCTAGTTGTTCACTGTTTGCAACAACCGCCACCACTAAATGTTGCAGAACCTGCTCATTGTCTGCAATTAATACTGTATCATCAGCATATCTATTGTTATTGATGTTTCTTCCTCGAGTGATGATTCCATTCATATCTTCTACATTTCTGAAAATATTTTCACCGTACAGGGAAAAAAAGATCTGGAGACTTTACACATCCCTGTTTCACACCTCCCTTAATAGGCTGATATTGACCTACTTCATTATCAATCCTTATGGCAGCTTGTTGTTTCCAATATATGTCTTTTACAAGTCAAAGGTCTTTCCCATCAGTTTGTACATCTGCAAGCATCTCTATCATGTTGACATGTCTTACTTTATCGAAAGCCTTTGTGTGGTCAATAAAGGAAAGGTGTTGGTCTTTGTTTACTTCTATGGAAGTTCAATTAATATTCTCATCATATATACAGCATATACAGTACCCTTGCTTTCTACAAACCCAGATTGTTCTTCTCCTATTTCGGATTGTATTTTCTTCCTTGCTTGATAATTCTTAGCAAAATCTTTGTGAAGTAGCTCATTATACTAATTGTTTAATGTTGATCACATTACAAGGCTCGTGATTTCTTCGGGATTGCAATAAATATATAATTATATAATTCGGGGGTATATCTCCAGTATCATATATTGCGTTCAGCAGTCTGGCGACCTTGTCTATTCCATATTCTTCTAAGACATTGGTTGTTTCTGTTGTGATGTGATCTGAACCCAAGGTCTTGCCAGTTTTCATAAGGTTAGCAGCATTCTGAACTTCCATCATCAAAATTGATTGTCTTTCATTTTTATTCCGAAGATCATTCTGTTCTTCTCTTGTATCATCATAAAGGTTTATTACATAATCTGACCATGCATGTAAAATCCGTTGTTTGTCTATTATGATTTTACCATCTTTGGTTTTTAGACAACCCGTTAATGTGTGTGCTCTTTTGTTAGTGGTGCCATTAATTCTTTTGTGCATTAATTTGGTATTCCGGGTGTTGTGTTGGTTTTCAATTTCCTGCAATTTTCCTCAAGCCATGTTTCTTTTGCCTCTTTGCATAGTTTCATAATTTTTATGTGAATCTCTTCAAATTGTTCACGATTATTTCTGTTATTTCTTCTTTTGTCCATGAGTTTTAAGATGTCTTCCGTCATCGATTTCTTGCGTCTTTATTTTTGGGGTGGTTGTTTCTGCAATATGGTTGGCTGATTTCTTTAGTATTTCTCATTGGTCGGTAAAATCTTGAAATAATATTTCCATATTGGACAATGTATCAAATATGTTCATTATCTCTTTTTTCCTATATCCTTTTTACAGGACATCGCTGCCAAAACCAGCACTCTACTGATGTTGTTGATGTCTTGGCAAGTTTACGTTCAGTAGTTTGCCATTGCTTTCTGAACGACTGGCTCCCATACCAACTCGTTAAAACCCAGAGCAACGCGGTCTGCTGCCAAATCGGTCGCAGCTGTGTTTCGAACACGGGTAACCGGGCTTACAAACCACGTCCGTAAGCCTTATGCCACAGAGACCGGCTCATTACCTTTACATTGAATTTATCTTTTATCTCCTCACTCTTCAGTGCCCGTAGATCAAATTTTGTGTTTCTTGGTGTATGTTTGACTCTCTTTTATACTATATGTATATTGCTTTGACTAATTTATGGTCGCTGTAGCAGTCAACGTTTGATATAGTTTTTGCGACTTTTAAGGCATTTCGAAATCTTCTGTTGATGAGAATGTAATCAGTCTGATTTCTGATCTTAGGATCAGGACTCCTCCATGTCCATAAACTCCTTGGGTGATGTTGATAGCAGGTGTTTCCAATAATCATATGATGCTCCATTGTCCACTGTACAAGTCTGCAACCTCTTTCATTGTTTCCTTAGTTTACTTTCCCACTTTACTTCCGTCTTGTTGATTTCCAACTTAGGCATTCAAGTCACCATTATGATATTTACTTCACATTCTTGAATTTCTTGAAGACATTCTCTAAATCATTATAAAATTCATCCATGCTGTCATCACTGCTATCTGCTGTTGGTGCATAAACTTGTATGACGTTGACATCAAAAGGTCTTCCACTCAACTTCACCAGTAACACTCTGTCTGGTACAGTCCAACATCCTTTGTAAGAACTCCTCTAATATGCTTTCATACTTACGGGCTTTATGATTTCACTTTGTACCCTCATACGTTCAATACAAAGATCCAGTCGTGTATAAAATACTATTATCATACTCATACAGATGAGATTGCTGTTGTTGATTGTGAACTATGGAAGACTAAGTTTTAACTCTTCTTTCTTTTTAGTCGTTGGCTCGCTTTGAACTCAAGCGTAGCCCATGGACATCATATTACTTTCCTACTGCTTCTAGTGAACTAATTGATTTTTGCGTGTGGGTTAGCTTTCCCTATTACCAGTATCAATCGTCATCAAGTAAACTCACTCGGACTTCTGAGGTACCTGTAATTTATGTCTCCGAGTCAAGGACGAGAAGTCAATATCTTAGTCCAACTGACCGGTGTAGAGATTGAACCTGTTACCTCGGCATAAGCCCACTTCTTCCACTGACCACTTCGCCACGGAGACTCAACACCGGATGTTTAAGAGCGTGCGCTCTTATCCATTCGGCCATGCTGACATATGTTTTAACTCTTAAATTAGATGCGTTATCTTTCTGATCTTCTGAACCTTGAAAATGGTTTGCATACACCGGAGTGAGGGTGCTGTAGAAAATATTCTCCTCACCCGCTACCAGTATGCCATCTCCATGGGGATCGTGTTACAATGCTCTCCTTCCCCTCTCCAGCTTAGAAAACAGCGGTGTCTGCACACATGGTACTGGAACTTCGCATCTGCGGAGAGACACATTACGATGTTGCCAGGTCATGATTCAGCACAGCACATATACCGAGTGTTTGTAAGGTCCCACTACACTTTGTATGTAGAACAAATTTGAAAAATGAAGTACATGATGTCACCAAAAATGTGCTTCACCAAGAAGCAATATGCAGCGAATGGCTGTCGTTTGCTGGAGTAATTCTTTGCACTCCAAACAGAATGATGTTATCAACTCATTGAACAAATTTTCTTTTTCAAATTTGTTCTACATACATACTTTATAAACACTCTGTTCTTCTGCATTAATCACATTCTCCCAGGGGGCCTTTACTACATCTGCCTTATCATGCATCAAATCACCCCTTAATGATGCCGCACCAGCCAATCTGTCTGCCTGTTCATTTCCTACCACACCAGAGTGTCTTGGGGAACTGTCTAATCAGGTATGATCATTTATCATACACAATACAGTAAATCTTTTGCACTCAGCGCTTGCTAATTGTCTGGAGTCATCTGGCACACATGACTACAGAGGGAGGTTACCCCTATGAAGCACCCATTTACGCAGTTTCTCTGGTTCTCTATGAATTTACGAAACATCATTTTCGAGGCATCTTATGAGAAGAAATAAACAGGAAAACGTTGTGATAGCTGCCAAGATTAAAGGGGAAAGAGCAAAGGGAAGGCAGAGAAGTAAACATCTTGATGGTTTGGCTACGTGGCATTATCGAGTCAAATACACAGATTTGATCTACGGTTCTGGTTATCGTGTGAAATGGCGAACATGGCTGCTCACGCTTGACGGTATGGCACATTATGCTAATGGTTGCAGTAAACTGCTAACCAGCCGAAGCGCAGCTAATTCATGCAGCTCCGCCCATGTCCTTTCCTTACTTATTATTAATTTATGCCTCTGGTTCGCTTCTTCATGTACGTAGGTCTTCTTCTATTTAATTTGTCCAGCGAGTTCCAGGCACATTTTCTAATTATGCTCTTATCAGGAGTCACAGACTTTCCTCGAGGATGGGTTTCTCAGTGACACACTGAGTATGCTCTGAGATATCGAGATCTTTTTGAAGAGGTCAAGGTTGACAACAAATCATCCCTTGTTTGTGCTAGATCACGCGGTATAAGAGGAAATAAACAATCTGTTCGGCTTGCGATGAGGCTAGTGTTGACAACAGACGGGCAATACTCAGAGAGGAAGGGCTATTAAACGAATCAAGTGATGACTGTGAATCTGCAACACTGACCAGGGTGCAATACCATCAAGTTGAAAGAAACGAAGCCAAACAAGAACGCTATGTAAAAGGGGCGGGGGGTCAAAGAATAATAGTCAACCCACACAGAAATCTCAAATAGTGTCGTCAGCCGCAGAGTCAATAGGCCTCGGCAGAACACTGTTGTACGCAGATGATATACTGATCTAGAGTTAAAGAAAAATAAAGGATTAAATAACATTAGCGGTGCAGAATGAACTAGACAGACTAGAATCTAGATGAATGGTGTCAGGAATCAAGGATCAGTGGCGTCACTGGGGTTGGTGTCACCCAGTGCGGTAAACTCTTGGTGTCACCCCTCTAGACTTTCACCATGGTCTTCTTCCGAGTGTTCCTGTACCATATATAATCGCATATAGTAATGTTTGTAAAATAAGTCAAAATGTTAATAAGGACATAAGAAAGAAAACAAATTGAAAAATATAACTTCAATACTTCAGGTAAAACATAAATAAAGAACTTCGACAAACTCGGACAAAGTTAAATTTTTGTTATTTTGCTATGTCTGCTTTGTCAAATTTGCAATTTTTTTATTTTGGTGTCACCCCTTGATAGTGTCACCCGGTGCGGCCCGCACCCCCCGCACCCCCCTAGTGACGCCCTTGTCAAGGATAAAGGCTTCCTTGACGTGGTTCATAACATAGTCAATGCGCCTATGCCAATCGTTATACAAAAGTTATGTGTGGTGCAGGCATCGAATAGTCACCGTAATGAAATATCTACACATCCCCCTTGACAGATGTAACCCATAAGTGCTCCATTCTACTCCTAACTCAAGCCTGAGTCCGGAGATACTCAGCTCAGTGTACGAACTCCGTAGCACCGGCGAGGATACTGAAATACTTTGGGTAGATTTTTAACTCAAAATTTTGCCCAGGCAGCACTGTTAGACCGGTCTCCCTGGTTGAGGAAGGTAGCAGCTTTCTCCGTAACCCCGAGTGCTCTCGTGGTTGACGTGGGCGCACGAGAACTGGAAGCGGTTCGAGTCGCGCCGGTGACTTATGAGAGTATGGAGCCGGTCGATCAGAAAGCAATGGCAACCTATTGAGCGTAAACTTGCCAAGAAATCAACAATCAGCTGAAAGATGCTGATGTTGACAGCGATGTCCTGTAAAGGATATGCAAAAACAAACAGCACCGTTAGGCTACTCTTATTCGATTTCTAAGTGCCAAGGGATGGTTTACGTGCGCAACAATACAAACAGGCGTCCGATCTCACTATCCCGAGAGCAGAGGACATTTTATTACTAGAAGTCCACTTTAAAAAATCCCGGTCCTCACCGGGGCTTGAGCCCGGAACCTCCAGCACTCGAGTCGGACACCATACCTCGAGACCACCCAGCCCCGCCCCATTATATATATATATATGTATATATGTATATATATATATATATGTGTGTGTGTGTGTGTGTGTGTGTGTGTGTGTGTATGTATGTGTGTGTGTGAGGTCTTAGTCAGATATAGCTGAGCTACCGTATAACAGTAGACGGTACTACATGCTTTCTGTTAGCACCGAACTTTGGGCGCTTACCAAACCCGACACCCCACATTGTGCCAACGGCTTCGGGCGGAAGAGCGCAATTGGGAGGGTACAAGCCTTACCCTGGTGCGAGGAAATGCAACCTAAAGACAAAATGTCATGGCAGGGCAGACCAGACCCTAAGCCTTGGTTGGCGGCTGGTCTAGGATCGAAGCTCCGACAGGCGGACAGTTAGAGCATTGCTTTGCTGATCCGGCAGCTTCTGCAGCTTGTCTTGTTCCAGATGTAGAGGTGTTACCTTTCCTCTGGAGTGAACTAGGCAGGCCGAGAGAGGGATCATGCTGCATGGGCAACACATGATCTCTATATTTTAGCCCAGGCTTTGTGCTATGGAGAGGCAATAACTCCATCCCTGGTCTTAACCTGGTCTCGGAATCAAAGCGAGAGGCAACTGTTACGGGTTATAAGTCCCTGTCAATTGGCGTAGACATAGGGGCGCCACGCGTTGCCTCTGACGGTGGGAGACACCTACAGGTGTCACTGATCAGCTACCGCCCGCCTCAAGCTGGGCAGCCCCCGGCCAATTGGGTGCTGATCCGCCACAGCCTACCTGCTTCAATGGGTGCTTGGGGCTAGGCCAAAATCTGGATCGCAGGTTATAAAACCAATACACCAGGTACTAATGAAAAGAAAAATAGAAACCTCAAGCTACGGCTTGCAACCTGGAACGTGAGAACCATGTGTCCAGGATTTTCCACTGACTTGACCAATATTGACGATGTGAGAAAAACGGCTGTGATTGATGCCGAACTCAATCGTCTTAACATTGATATTGCTGGCCTGCAGGAGACTCGCCTCGTCGAGGAAGGGTCACTAGGGAAAACCAGTACACCTATGTTTGGAAGGGTGGAGGGCAGGCAGAAAAAAGGCAACACAGTGTGGGCTTTGCAGTGAAGAATTCGCTACTGGGAATGATTGAAATTCAAGCAGGAGGAAATGAAAGACTATTATCCCTGAGCTTGGCAACCTCTTGTGGTTTTGCCACCATTATTACTGCATATGCACCGACACTCGATTTCTCTGATGATGTGAAGGATTCGTTCTATGAGGAGTTAGACTCCATGATCAAGGCAGTTCCAAAATTTGAATACATTGATATGCTCGGTGATTTCAATGCTCGTGTGGGCAAGGACTCGAGTTCATGGCCAGTGTGCCTTGGAAAATACAACATCGGTCGCATGAATGAAAATGGGCAAAGGCTGTTGAAGCATTGGACCAGAAATGACCTATGTATTACAAACTCATTTTTTAAAACAAAAGAGCTGCATAAGGTCACATGGAAATATCCAAGATCCGACCATAGGCACCAGCTGGACTTCATCATCACACGGAGACAACATCTGAACCATATATCATTGACTCGAAGTTACCACAGTGCTGACTGTGATACGGATCATTCTTTAGTTGTTGCAAAGGTTAGACTGAGGCCAAAGAGAATCTACACAGCTAAACACAAATCTAGCCCCAGGATTAATATTATTAACACTCACGATCCTGAAAAGTGCTTTCAGTTTCAACGGCAACTTGAAGACGCTTTCACTGATACACAAGAAAATTGTACAGTAAGTGAAAAGTGGGGTCAAATTAAGGAAACTCTTTATAAAACTGCAGTAGGGGTTTACGGCACTGGGGATCATAAGAGGCAGGACTGGTTTGCGGCAAACAGCCAGACTCTGCAGCCCTTAATTGATAAGAAGAAGATAGCTCTCTTAAGAACAAAGGAAAGACCAACGCGTAACACTCTGAGTGAGCTAAAGCAAGCTAGGAAGGATGTGCAAAAGGCTGCCAGGCAGTGTGCAAATGATTATTGGATCAAGTTATGTGAGTCCATTCAAATCGCAAGTGATAAGGGAAACATCAGAAGCATGTATGAAGGAATAAAGAAAGCCTGTGGTCCAATGATCAAAAGAAGTGCACCATTGAAAACCTTGACTGGAGAAATCATAACTGATAAGAAACAGCAGATGGACAGATGGGTAGAGCACTATTTAGAGCTTTACTCAAGTGAGACCAAACTAGCGGATAATGCCCTCAATGCCATAGAGGCTCTACCAACTCTTGACTACCTGTACACACTTCCCACCATAACAGAAGTTAAGTGTGCTATAAATGAACTTGCATCTGGCAAGGCTCCAGGTAAGGATGGGATTCCAATAGAGGTTATCAGGAGTGGGCAAGACACACTCACTCTACAGATCCACCAGCTAATAGAGCTATGCTGGCGAGAAGGACAAGTCCCACAGGATTTCAAAGATTCAAGCATCATAACACTGTACAAGAACAAGGGCGATCGGAGCGACTGCAACAACTATAGGGGTGTCTCACTTCTGTGTATTGTTGGGAAAGTATTTGCCAGAATTGATCTGCGCACTTAAAGTCCTAAGAGATCAAATCTACCCCGAATCACAGTGTGGCTTTCGACAGAACCGGTCTACCATTGATATGATATTCTCATTGCGACAAATGCAAGAAAAATGCCGTGAACAGAATCAACCACTGTTTATTGCCTTCATCGACCTCACAAAGGCATTTGATTTAGTCAGTCGTGAAGGTCTGTTCAAGGCACTAAAGAAGATTGGCTGCCCACAAACTCTTCTTTTCATTGTGGAATCATTCCACACAGGCATGAAGGGTATAATCAAGTTTGATGGTGCAACTTCTGAAGAGTTTGAAATCAAGAGTGGAGTTAAGCAAGGTTGTGTAAAAACTCCCACCCTCTTTGGAATATACTTTTCACTTCTACTTCTTCTTCTTCTTCTTTTGTTCGCTTGAAATATGTCTATAACTGCAATGCTGTCTCTTGTATGAATTGAACTATCTTTTTCAGTTCACACAGCGGTCCATAGAGTTTATCTTCCACTGTCGTCTCTCTAGGCTAGAAGGTTTGCCTAGATATGTTATATTTTGGGCAGTCTTGGAGTATATGCTCTGCTGTCTGCGACGCCAATCCACGTGTGCACATGGCTGTTTCACCAATCTTTAATTTTGTATACATGTGGTTGCGTAATCTATTGTGCCCTGTTCTGAGGCGCATAATAATGACTTGTTCTGGTCTATCCATAACGTGGTAGTCATCTTGAGCAGGTTTTGGTGGCTTTCTGACTGATGTGATCATTCTTTTCTTTTAGTGGTATGTAACGGGCACATCAGGCTGTTCTTATTTGGCTCCTTCCTTAGCCAATTGATCAGCTCTGTCGTTTCTGGATACTCCACAGTGGGTTGGTATCCACTGTATGGTGACCTTATGCTGACTGCTAAGTTCAGAAAGTAGTGTCCTTAGCACTGGCAATTTCCCAGACAGGAGCGCCTCGAGTACTGATTTTGCATCTGTCAATAGCACCACAGGTTGTGTACCATTGCTGGTATTTAGTAATTTCTCTGTTGCTATCTTGATTGCCTCAATTTCAGCATCGTAGTTATGGCAGTACTTTCCTGTCGGTACTCTAGCTGTGTCCCTGATATTATTTGGGTATTCTATGTACACTCCCGCTCCTCCATTTCGAACAGCATTTTGTGCTGACCCATCTGTGTAGACTCGGATCCAGAGGTCCTGTGGGTATTCTTCATCAAGGAAGCTGAGAGTGGCTGTTCTGCGCTGCACACTGTTCTTTCCTTGTCAAATATTCCTCTCACTTTTGTCTGGATTTGTAGTGATAGTGTATGTGCAAATTTCAATGGAGTTCGCTCTGGAATAGTTGTCAGCGGGATACCAACTGTGGGCAGATCGGTGATTTCTCTGCAGAGTCGTTTCGCCTGGTGGATAAAACTACTTCTTTTCAACCGCCCCATAGCTAGGTTTTCAAATCTGTTCTTCATAGGGTGGCCTGGCAAGCTGAGGAACTTTTCTGCTTGTATTAGCGTTTTCGTTTCTCTGTGCTCACTTAGTGCTTGTGTCCTCCCCATCTTCTCCATTTCCACTATAGGGGTTGATCTCATCCCTCCTGTGGTGACTCTAAGTGCTTGATTTTGCACTTTGTCCAGCTCTTGTAGTGTGGTTTTTGATGCCGAACACCACGCAGTTGACCCGTATTCCAGGTGTGGTCGTATGCTCTGTTGATAAACTTTGCTAAGTATTTTCCCACTGGCTCCCCATGTGGTTCCACTTAGCTTTCTCAGGATGGCTATTTTCCTTCTGGCTTTTGCTACTGCTTTGTTGATGTGCTTTCTCCATGTCAGCCTGCCATCAAATGTTACTCCAAGGTATGTTGGTTCTTTATCTTCTCTTGGGGGTGTTCCATTTATCTGGATGGTCCCTGCCTTTTGTTTTGGAGAGAGGGTAAATAGGGTGGTGCTGCAATTGTCAGTGTTTATGCTGACACACCATCTATTTGCCCATGCAACAAATGTATCTACAGCTCTTTGTAGTACTTTGGTGGCCACTGATGCATGTTCATTTGTGCTCCATAGAACCAGATCATCGGCGTACATTGCGGCTTTAATTCCATGCGGTAGATTAGCAACGAGATCATTGATGAAGATTAGAAAGAGTGTGGGGGACAAGACTCCGCCCTGGGGAACACCGTGACGCAGTAGTACTTTCTTGCTCTTTAGTCCGTCTATCTGTACTCGGGCTCTTCTGTTGTGCAAGTATGCTTTCACCCATTTGTACATTCTTCCATTGACTTTGCAGTTTCTCAGTTTATTCATCAGACCTTCTTTCCAGACTTTGTCAAAGGCTTCACTTCTACTGAAATATGCCTTTCGTGATCAGGATGGTGGTATATACATTCACTCATGCTCAGATGGCAGCCTCTACAATGCTCAGAGATTGAAGGCCAAGACCAAAATTAGGAGGGTACTGATCAGAGACTTGCTTTTTTCAGATGATGCTGCAGTTACGACCCACTCTGATGAAGAATTGCAATGTCTACTATCTGCATTCTCCAATGCTTGTTCTGAATTTAGTTTAACAATTAGCAAAAAGAAGACACAGATTATGTCACAAGGTGCACATAGGGTACTATCAATCTTTATTGACGACGCCGAACTAGAGATGGTAGACCATTTTACATATCTAGGATCAGTGGTAAAGAGCAAATTATCCCTAGATCAGGAAATCAACATTCGGATTGGTAAGGCAGCAACAACAATGAACAGGTTAAGAAAAAGAGTCTGGGAGAACTGGAAGCTTACTGCCAAAACAAAAGTCCTTGTCTATCAAGACTGTGTCCTTAGTACTCTTCTTTATGGCAGTGAAACCTGGACAACTTACTCACACCAAGAGAAACGTTTAAACAGCTTTCATATGCGGTGTCTGCGAAGAATGCTTGGTATTAAGTGGCAAGACAAAATTACAAATACTGAAGTATTGGAAAGATCAGGTTGTGTGACGGTTTATTCCATGCTCAGTCTTCGTCCACTTAGATGGATAGGACATCTTAGGAGGATGGATGATGGTAGATTACCAAAGGACATCTTTTTTGGTGAATTACAGACGGGTAGGAGATCTCAGGGTCGGCCTCTACTACGATACAAAGATGTATGTAAGCGGGACATGATTGATACAGGCATTGATAATGCACATTGGGAGCAAATCGCCGCTGAACGTGTTGCATGGAGGGCAAACATCAGAAATGGAATAAAGACAAAGGACAAAATTATTGCAGATAAGTCACACACCGAGCGTGTGAGACGTAAGATGGTGCATGATGGTGGAAATGACCACATGTTCACATGCACCCAATGTGAACGAACATTTACAGCGCAAATAAGCCTTATCAGTCACATTCGCTACCGCCATGGGTAAAAGTTATTAATATTATGCCTTTTTGAAGCACAAACTATTGTCTGTCAAGACGGCAAGGTGCCAATGTGATATAGATGCTCCCCACCAGGGACTGGGTGAAGCCGGGCCGGGACAGACAGACAAACAGATAGTCGGGAACGGGAGAGCTTATATGACTACGTATATGAATTAAATTAGATGCTCCCCACCAGGGACTGGGTGAAGCCGGGCCCGGTCAGATAGACAGATAGTCGGGAACGGGAGAGCTTATATGACTACTTATATGAATTAAATGAGATGCTCCCCACCAGGGACTGAATGAAGCCGGGCCGGGTCAGCCAGCCAGACAGACAAACAAGCAGACAGACAGACTGATAGATAGATAGATCCCCTCCAGGGCCTGGGCGAAGCCGGGCCGGGTCAGCTAGTATATATATATATATATATATATATATATATATATATATATATATATATATATATATATATATATATATATATATATATATTATATATCATTGCATTGGCACCTTGCCGTCTTGACAGACGATAGTTTGTGCTCTAAAAAGGCATAATAACTTTTAACTATGGCGGTAGCGAGTGTAACTGATAAGGCCAATTTGCGCTGTAAATGTCCGTTCACAGTGGGTGCATGTGAACACGTGGTCATTTCCACCATCATGCACCATCTTACGTCTCAAACGCTTGGTGTGTGACTTTTCTGCAATAATTTTCTCCTTTAACTTTATTCCATTTCTGATATTTGCCCTCCATGCAACACGTTCAGCGGCGACTTGCTCCCAATGTGCATTATCAATGCCTGTATCAATCATGTCTCGCTTACACACATCTTTGTATCGTAGTAGAGGCCGACCCTGAGATCTCTTACCCATCTGTAATTCACCAAAAAAGATATCCTTTGGTATTCTACCATCATCCATCCTCCTAAGATGTCCTATCCATCTAAGTCTACGAAGACTGAGCATGGAATAAACTGTCACACAACCTGATCTTTCCAATACTTCAGTATTTGTGATTTTGTCTTGCCACTTAATACCAAGAATTCTTCGCAGACACCGCACATGAAAGCTGTTTAAATTGTTCTCTTGGTGTGAGTTAACCCGTAACAGTTGCCTCTCGCTTTGATTCCGAGACCAGTTAAGACCAGGGATGGAGTTATTGCCTCTCCATAGCACAAAGCCTGGGCTAAAATATAGAGATCATGTGTTGCCCATGCAGCATGATCCCTCTCTCGGCCTGCCTAGTTCACTCCAGAGGAAAGGTAACACCCCTACATCTGGAACAAGACAAGCTGCAGAAGCTGCCGGATCAGCAAAGCAATGCTCTAACTGTCCGCCTGTCGGAGCTTCGATCCTAGACCAGTCGCCAACCAAGGCTTAGGGCCTGGTCTGCCCTGCCATGACAATTTTGTCTTTAGTAGGACAATACCAACCTATTAAGAGAGGTGTTAGGCAGGGATGTGTAATGTCTCCAGATCTTTTTTCCCTATACAGTGAAAATATTTTCAGAAATGTAGAAGACCTAAATGGAATCAGCATTGGAGGACGAAACATAAATAACATTAGATATGCAGATGATACAGTATTGATTGCAGACAATGCACAGGATCTGCAACAATTAGTAGACGCTGTGGTTGTACACAGTGAGCAGCTGGGGTTGGAATTAAATTGTAGGAAGACACAGGTTATGGTCGTCACTAGGAAGAACGAAGTACCACAATGTAATATTCAAGTAAATGGGAATATTCTTCAAGAAGTGAATCGGTTCAATTATCTCGGAACAGTCATAACATCTGATGGCAGATGCCTCGAAGAGATTAGAACAAGAATCGTCATTGCGAAAGTAGCCTTTAGCAAGATGAAAAACATTCTGACCAATAAAAAGATGTCAATTGAAACGAGAAAAAGAGTGTTGAGGGGATACATAGAGCCTGTTCTTTTGTATGGATGTGAAACTTGGACAATGTGCAGTCAAGCTGAAAAACATCTGATGGCTGCAGAAATGTGGTTTCTGAGGAAAATGCAAAGAATACCATGGACAGATAGAAAAACCAATGACCAAGTACTACAAGAGACAAATGAAAATCGTAGATTGATTAGAGAAATTAGACGTAGACAGTCAACATTTTTTGGACATGTTATGAGAAGAAATGGACTGGAGAACTTAGTGACAGCTGGCAAGATCGAAGGGAACAGACCAAGAGGAAGACCGAGAGGAAAATACCTGGATGGCTTGGCCACATGGCATGGACGAGACAGGAACACTGAGCTGATCCACGACACTGGTGATCGAGTGAAATGGCGAATCATGACCGCCCACGCTTTCCGGCATGGCACATTATATATATATATATATATATATATATATATATATATATATATATATATATATATATATATATATATATATATATATTTGTTTGCTGATGAAGGCTAGTCACCACAACGACCTATGTTTTCCGTAAACAGTATTTTAAAAAAAGCACACACACAAAGTAATGCAGCTTTAAAGATAAGTTAGTTGCATATCCTCTACAGGACGTTGCAGTCAACCCCAGCATTTTTTTGCCGTTCGTTGTTCCTGGGCAAGTTTACGTTCAGCAGTTTGCCATTGATTTCTGAAGGACCGGCACCCATACCATTTCATAATAAACCAACGTAAGGCGGTCTGTTGCCAAATCGCCCACAGCTGTGTTTCGAACGCGGGTATGCGGGATTACAAACTGTGCGGGATTACGAACTTATAAGTAGGTAATTAGTAACTTCTTCGCCACTGAGTATTACAATGCAGTTTCACAGAACGCAATTACGGAAAACACAGGACGTTGCGGCGACTAGCCTTCATCAGCAAACAAACACATACGCAAAACACAACATATAATCACGAGTGTCTTCTCCGTTGTATATTTTGTGTTTTGTATATGAATTTGTTTCATGATAAGACTATTCGCCACAACGTCCTGTGTTTTCCGTAATCTTGTTCTATAATGCTGCATTACTTTGTGTTATTTTATATTGTGTTGCTTTACAAATCGCCGATCTATATCATTTCTTGTTCACCGTCCCAGCCTTTTGTGTACTACGCAAGGACATACATACCCTGTTCTCTATATTATTAGAATATACTCCTACTTCATTCATGTAATTTAGCTACTCAGCCAAGACTGTTGTCAGTGGTGTGGCCACCGCCGTACACAAGCAGTATTCACGAAGTTATACGTGATATAAGTAATGAGATCGGAACTAAATAGGATCGTGGATTATATCTTAATATATAGCTGCAACGCATAGTGAGGAACTGCTATCCTTCTCTTTAGCTCCTACAATAAACACGAGTACGAGACATAATTAGTCATTTAAACTGTGGCTATTGGAATGACACTTTTTCAATGTTGCCCAGATCACGTGACCTTCATTATTTTTGGAAACATGGCTGCATCTGGTAGGTAGCTAGTAATAATATGTATCTAACATGCAGTAACTGCTGTTTTGGCACGACCGTAAAAAGAGTGACTAATGCGAGGCTTATTACTGTTCATTCAGGCGTTGAAGAGTTATATAGACTAAAACAGAAAAAAAGTTCATTTGATTGCTCAGAAAGGGAATAGTTAGGTTTTATTAGGCCGGTTGTCGGTGTGTATTATAAAATTTATTTATTTGCTCGATAGGATATTATTGATAAATGATAAATCTAGCTATTTCACCTATTGATCTACTCCATTGCTGTGTAAAACTGTGTTGTAACGGAATAATACCCATGTAGATGTTCATTGTTAGACGTTTTCAAGCGAAACCATCTATAATTCTATTAGTTAGTCAATTTGTTATGATAAAATTGCTCATTCTTTCTGCAAAATAATTCAATTCAATATCATATCAGAGGCACTCACTGCCACTTCTTCACAACAGTACAACACCTTAGTTAGTCCTTAGTACATTAATGATTAATGTCATTGACAATATATATTTAGCAGAGGCACACTGCCATTTTACAGCACCACCTTAGCACTTCTAAGGTGTACTGTTGTGAACTGGCATTGTCTGCAAAATAAATCTTGAAAATATTATATTATTTTTTGTATTGGATAGTTTGTATAGTATAAATTTATTAATCAACGCACATTTTATATACAGTAGGAAAATATCGTGTTATTTTATAAAGTACCATTATTATTCATATTATTAACTACAAACTAACAAACTACCTATTTTGATTGTATTTGACACAGCAAAACCATTAGGTCTATAAGAATGTGTTTCTGTTGTAAACAATATGAATAATGATAGTGATTTCTATGTTGTATTAATGTGTAAAGTAATTAACAAATGTACTGATAATTATGCTTTTTGTGATTCCCTGCTTGTTTTTATTAGGGCCATAGAGATGATTTTGAAAGTGTCTGTCAATCAATCCTCATCAATATGATGAGGTTGGTAGCTGGCATTCGTTGTAAAAAACTGAGTGCCTTGTATTAAACAGTGGATTAGGCAGATTTTCTGGTGTAAACTGTGTGGTAAATGACGAACATGGCAAACAGCCTGTGTCCTCAGCCCTTTTAAATCCTCCCAGAAACACCAGCAATGTTACAAGTGTTGTAGTCATCATCATCATAAACTATTTCAGCTCTTTGGCTATTCGTGAAACTGTTTTACAAATATCCATGTTTTGTCTTAGCCTCAATCTTTCCCCCAGCATTTTGGCCTCTAGTATTCCCTGGTGCTTCTTCATGTTTTAGGTGTGACTAAGCCATCAAATTCTTTTTGATAACTTTGAGGTCTTTTTTTCCCCAGTCATATTGTCCAAATCTTGTACATTTGTCCATCTTTCAATCCAGATATGGAGTGACTGTTCGCAATGGAATTGCGAATAGAAAAAAATTATATTCGCAATGGAATTGCGAATAAAGAAATATTATATTCGCAATCGAAGTAGGTCACGTGATTATGCCTATGCGCGTGTCCATATTACAATATTTTGTTGACCTGTTAACGTGTCCTTAGTAGCATAGTGGTTAGTGTCTCCGCCTGTGACGCGGGAGCTCGAGGTTCGTTTCACCGACGGGGAGGGAATTTTTTTTTTCATTTTCAGGAATTAGGTGACACCAATGCTAGTCTGATGATTTCGCTTTAGGCATATGTTTTCTACGGATTTTGTGTATTAGGTGTTGTTTATCTTGCTGCACAAGAACCTGCACACTTGTCTTTCTGTTCTTATCTTTCCTCTACTCTTGTTGTCTTGGGAAAGGAGCTTAGCCACCCGAACGCGAGTTCTTCTCTCTCTCTCTCTCTCTCTCTCTCTCTCTCTCTCTCTCTCTCTCTCTCTCTCTCTCTCTCTCTCTCTCTCTCTCTCTCTCTCTCTCTCTCTCTCTCTCGCTCTAAGTCTCGATCTCCCACCTCTCCCTTTCTTGTCTTTACCACTCTTTAACATCTTTCAACACATCTTTCTCATATCTCTGACTCTCACACTATCTTCGTTATCTATCTCTCTCCTCTCTCTTTTCCACCTGCTTCAGATATACCAGGTTTTCCTGGACTTTATATGCGTAGCATTTCCTTATCCTTGTTTATTTATTAATTAATGAGGCCAGTCAATTGAAAGCCTGGTGTTTGAATTGCCTAATCATGTCTCTCTGAGGCGAAGCATATTACTGACTGTCAGTACTGTCAGCTTGGACCAGAACAGAGTCACTCAGAGAGGATGCAATGGAGGCCATAGAAAGTGTCAAATTAAGAGAATCATAACTGCTGCGATATTATCAGGACATAAATAGTAGGACGGTAACGTAAACAAACATGGATGCCTGGTATGGTAACACTAAGTGTACAGAAACGAAAGTTAACAATTCTTGAACTCGCCTGGGGACAGAATTATTTGTAGGGATCATTATTTGTATTGGGGATACCAGTTCTGAAAAATTATTCTTGGTATTTAAACAGGACTAACGTAAATTGTAAAAAATAAAACGGGATGCCAAAGAATGGACAGAAGTAAGAAGAAGAGTGATTCATTAAAAAATACGGAGAATTCAGCATAATTAAACTCGCAACAGTGAACATTCCTATTTAAATTAACCACCTTCTTAGACTTCTTAATGGCCCAAAATAAAATTGACTAGTGAGCAGACGCGGTGACATGTTTGTTACTTCCCGCAATTCGATTGCGAATATAATTTTTTTCTATTCGCAGTGGAATTGCGAATAGTGCCTCCCATCCAGATAGTTCTTGTTCATGTCTGTTCTTGATAACATGACACCTCAGATGCCTCTATACATAACATTTATTCATTGTCCATATTCCAGAATCATATAAGGCTGTATTCTAGCTACAGTTCAAGTGGAGAACACACCAAAATAATGTATTTCACAGTGGTATCTCACTTTGCCATTGAAGACGTGAGTAGTTACAGTATCACTGTGTAGCCAGTCCTTTACAGAAGCTTGCTCTCATCACAGCCTGTGGAGGTCAGCCTGGCCAAATTAATACAAGTGCTCATTCATAAACATCCGGTATGCTGATGCCGAGGTAGCGGGTTCAACCCCTGAATCGGTCAGTTGGACTATAATGTTGACTTCTCGACCTTCACTTGGGGACATAAATTACAAGTACCTCAGAAGTCAGGGTAGGTTTTCCTGACGGCGAGGGACACTGGTAACAGGGAAAGCTAATCCAGTGCAAAAATCAATCCATTGTACTAAAAGTAGTAGCGAATGCATGGACTACGCTTTAGTTCAAAGCGTGCAAGCGCCAAAAAAAAAAATCACAACCCACCAGAAAGACTAAATCTTTTGCCAGTTACTGAACATTACTTTGTTATTTGATATTACTTTAGTTTCAAATTGAAAGTTACAAAGAATGCTTTTCATTTTGAAAACGGACATTTATAGATACAATAGAGGCTAAAGGAGTATTTCAATTTGTCTTTTGCAAGATATAAATTTAATAAAAATACATGTGTGAAAAGAATCATGCTATTTAATGGTAAAGTTCTTATATCTCAATTATTGTTATGCTGCTAATTCTGGACTCTGATGGGAAAAATTAATTCTTCAATAATACTAGAAACAGTTGCATGGGTTTACATATGTGCTTGTCTGGGGAGAGTTTCATTATACAAAGTCTAGGCATAGAAATTGTTGCTGATTATTTTCGATTAGGGCTGGTTTGGTTTGTACAAAGATCACGTTCATAACATGCCATTGCATAAGTGTTTCAGTCTCCTCCCATAGATTACACAAGGAGGGTTTCAATACAGTGCATGAACTATGAAGCACTGGCAATGATCCAAATGCATGAATAGCAAATGTGTGTGTATAAAACAGCTTATTCTCTGAGAGCTTCAGTGCATTATTGCAGTCTTATAGAGTTCTGTAAATGCTAACTTGTTAAAGTGCATAATTTCAGCATTTTAATAATAATTAAATGTAAAGCAAATCTATTGTGTTGTATTGGTCAATTGAAGATAACTTTTAAGAATATGGTGTGCTATAGAACATTGATGATTGTTTTAACAAGTATAAATGTTAATTGCTTCGATTAAAAATTAACAGCAAGGTGTCTTTGAGCCATTCATATATTTATGTCTTTACATAATGTCTTTATGTAGAATATGTCTAATTTTTTGCCATTTATTTATAATAATTATCATTATGTTACTTGCAAAAGAGATTTGCATTAACATCTCACCACAGCTCTCGGTCCTTGTTGTTCTGGATAAATTCTGTCGATGATATTCCACCCTGCCATTGTCTTAGTCCATTGAGCACAATTTCTCTTGGCTTCCCTCTGTCTCCTCTACCACTGATCCTTCCAGTCACGGTGATGTTCTCCAATGCTTGTCTTGTCATTATCTGACCAAAGAACACAGTTTATATCTCTTTTATAGTTGCTTTTAATGATCTACTTTCACAATTAGAAGAGAGACAATTTTATTTATTTTACAGGTTGCAATTTCATCACAATTTTAGGAGAGCAAAAAGTTAACCTTTAAAAAAAAAAACATAAGTGCATTAAAGAACAGATGAATGCAATATGATCCTCGCATGTGTGTAAGAGAAGTATATTTCTGAAAAGATAACACACATATTGTTTCATATGTATACATTTTGCGTGGGATAATTATATTTCTTTTGTCTCTTCAGGTACATAAGTAGCTGGGGAAGTTTCGCGAGGAAGATGCTCAACATTAACACTGCTGTGTACCGAGCTCCAGAAGCATGAAGCAGTATTGGAGTCATGTTTAAAATAGTACTTGTCATATTAGCATAATCTGACCATGAGTCAGTTAAAGTTTAGGGGCCGGGGTGCCCTCCTGAAGGCTCGCCAGCCTCCGATACACATGCTAGGTAAACATACACCAGTTGATGAAGATGAGCCACCTGATGTACCAGTGCAGGTTAGTTACAGAGTTAGTGAATTTAGTAGCGGTTTTCTTTCTGTGTCGCTGCCTTAAATTATTACTCTTTGTTTTAGTTTAAGATGATAAATTAAAATTTAAGGCTGAAAGTAGTTAAATATGGCAAATGTTTAAAATGTTTAGTGAAAATAAGCAAAGTTCAAAAGAAGTAGCAATAGAAGGAAAGGAAATCAAGGGTTTGAGATTGTGCCACAAGCAAACGTAAAGAAATATAACAGCTAATTCAAATAAGTTATAAGGGAACAATTTTTTTTAAATGTGAGAAACCTTGAAATATGCGCCTGTAACTAGAAAATCTAAAATAAAGCAAAAGTGAATTTGACTGTTGGGGATATTTTCAGCCGCAGTCACTCATTCAAGTGTGTCCTGATGTTCTGGTAAACTGCTGTGTGTAATTAATCAGGCATTCATTGTTCACATTGTATCTTTGGTATATTCACAATGAGGGGTTATTTTAAGACCACTGTGTATCATACATTGGTTCCATGTTGTCCCATTTGTCCCATCTCAGATATTTTTAAGGTAACCATAACGAGTCTCTACGTCTGAATATCCAGTTACCACTCCGGTTTGCATTCAGTAGTTTGATAGGGGTCTGGTATCACTGTATATAAATTGAATTCTATTTAAAAGCCAATATTCTGAAATGGATTTTTCAGTTTGTTTGATTGTGTAAGGAAGGAAGGGAGATAGAGTGTGTGTATGTGTAATATATTTACTTAAATTATAATCACCAATTTGTTTTTTGAACAGGCATTTGGCTTTGACACAGACAGTGATAATTCTTCATCATTTGTAACAACTTTTGATGCTGCTGATGCAGAAGATGCCAGCAAATTTCTTAGGAAGGCATTTAATATACTTCAGCCTGGATATCATGCATGCAAAAGGATGCCAGAAATGGATGGTGGATACTTCAGTCATTGCCCTAGGTATTTATTTTTCCTGTATTTATAAATGCTTTACTTCAGACAATTTAAAGGGTGTTTATAAAGAGGGTCAGCTTCATCGGTTTTTCTGCCATTAAGATCAGAGTTAAATGTATAAATTTAACTCTGATCTTAATGGCAGAAAAACTGTATTAGAGGCTGATAGTTAAAAGATTGCATAGTTGCGCTCAGTGACTTTTACTGAAATGTTTGTTTTGTTTAGCCCTAGTTACATTTGTCATATATTTACAAGATTTCATAGTTTCGCAAAGTAACTTTTACTGAAATGTTTTGTTTGTTTAGCCCTATTTACATGTGTCACATATTTTATAACTAGGTAATAAGAACAAGAGACCTTTAAATGTTAACACAATATGACAGCTGAAAGAGTGAAACAAATACTGCATCAAACATGGGAAGACCCTCATTTCCTTTAGAGTTAAGCATTACTGAACAAGAAAATTGAGGTCACTTCAGATGTTTTAGATTGAAAATAATCTAATTAATAGTTAACCTTGAGAAGAACTTGGAATGTTTATCAGTGAGAAGAACTTGGCAGACAAAATAGAAATTAACAGCAGTCTCTGCTAGTTATAATTAATTTGGTAATTACCTTTGGTAATTAATTAATCTGCTAGTTAATAGTTATAACAGCTTATTATGTTCCCTAAACATCTATCTATCACGTTGTACAATGTATTTCATATCACACCTGTTACAAATAATTGTTTATATACAACTGTAAGATGTTCAAGAATGTAAGTGTTCTAGGTAAATGGCACCTTTGGGAAAATTACCAGTAAGGCTGAACATCAAACTTGCAAGTTAGACACTCTATTTAGTGACATTTAGAAGTACCCACAACAGAGATAACAGCATTTTTCAGTTGCTGTTGATGTACTAGGCAAGTTTTACGTTCAATAGTTTGCCATTGCTTTTTGAACGATCGGCTCACATAACCTCGTACATTATCAGCGCTGCGCGAACCGCTGCTGATTCTCGCAGCTGCTGTTTTCCCCACATGAATATACAGGATTTCGAACAATGTCGTTAACCCCTTAGCCAGGGAGACCGGCAAGGATAGACTACTCTGAACAAAAATGCCAAAATTCTGAACCCAGAGGCTAAGGAAGATCGAGATGGGCTGGGCCAGAAGGCAATGGCTTGAAAGTCTGAGGACATTAGGACTGAATAATATATGTTTGTTTTTTGTCCCAAGGCACATGGGTTTAAGAGGACATTAATGAGCAAATAGGCTTGTAAGCTTGACTGCTGTGGAGAGCGGACAAGCAATGGGCCAGATTGACATCCTGATTACCCTCAGGAATGGGTGTGATTCTGCAGCTTTGACCAGACTGCAAGATCACGTCAAACAGGGTCAAACTAGACTAGAGCGCCATGCGGGACGCCAAAGAAGAATAGTCAACCCACACAGAATTGGTGTCCATCTCTATAAGCTGGTGGGATACTGAGGGACCTGAGCACTTATGTACTAATAATTTATGTTCGATGAGGACGGTTTGTTGACTAACTCTTTTCCCAATGATAGGCTGCTTTAAGACCATATCTTTCTTTTGATAGAATCAGACCTGAGGTTTCTTGTTTTCAATAGTCTGAAATCTCATTGGCAGTGGTTTTAAGACAACAATAAATGTGATCTTCTTTGTATGGTTTAGTATGTTGAATATAAGTATTTGTTGCCTCTCTGCAGGATCATACCATGTCGTATTTGTCACACATATTTTCTTGTAATTTGGTAAATGGTTTTTAAAAAAAAAATATTCTGCCAGAGGTGTACCTTTGGGCCAGCAATATTCAAACCTGCGTATACTGATGGAAGAAAGAGCACAGTTAGAACTTCTGAAAGATTGTTTACTTCGAGTTAGATTTACACAGGTGAGTTGAAGATTTTGTCTTCAGTAATTGATTTGGCTGCGATTGTGTTTAAGAAAATATTTAGCATTTTGCGATTGTGTTTAAGAAAATATTTAGCATTTCTATAGCGGTATGTTTGAAAGCATTGCTGTTGTGATATTTTATATAGTATCATTCCTAAGGAAGTAAATATATTGTCTGTTTGACTAGTGAGATAAAAACATGTTTCTTTAAGTTCTCTTCCTCAGTGCCTTGTCTTCCCAGTCAGACAATTTCCTGGTATCCATTTTATTAGGCTGGATTGACTCCAGAGCTGTTAACAAAAATAACAAGTAAAGTAATGGACCCTTTAACATACCCAGAGGCATACTGGGTAGATGGTACTAGTCCTGTATTTCTGTAGACCATTCAGCACTTGGGGGGGGTGTCACTATCCTACCATCTGCCTTTACTTTCCAGGACATTGTTGGTACCCCTATTAGACTGGTCAAGCTGAGAGCCCAGTTTAATTTTGAAAAATCTGTCTTGATGGGGGTTTGAATACATGATCGCTGGGCAGACAGGCAAACATGCTAGTCACTGCTACTGCAGCTTTCAGACCTGTTCTGGTATGAAAAACCACTTCCCAGGATTGAATCGGGACCACTATTTGGCAAGCAAGTACTCTAACCAAGATACTACCATGGCTCCAGTGGTTCCCTGATAAATATGAGAATGTTTTAATTGGTTATATTCATTCATTCATTCAGTAGCATGTCCTTTGCAGAACCTCGCTCCCATAACAGCCTTCTTGAAAACTTCTCGGTCGTAAGCAAGATGTCCCGCATCCGATACACTCATCTGGAGATCATCTGCCACATCCTGCACCCATCTTATCTTTGTCCTTCCTTTTCCTTTCTTCCTGGGCATATACCCCTCCATTGTTGTTCTTTCCAAACTTTCATGACATTTTAAGTGACCAAAATATTTCAGTTTTCTTTGTTTTATCATCTTTAGTAGCCAACTTTCTTCAATATTTAGATCTTGTCGGTTATATACATAACATTTATTTGGTATTGTAAATGACTAGGCCACAGACACACAAGGAATTATGTGGAGACCTCACAGATGTGATTTTATAGAAGAATGATAAGCACACCATGAACAGATTAAAAGTATGATGATATCGTGAATGAAACTCACTCAAATTGAGAACTGGTTACTTGCATCAGAAAAGTTATCCAACAAAGAGAACAGGTTACTCACTTCAGAAGACAGTGAATAATATTTGGGCACACTAAGAGTAGGGTGAAGCTGGATTATGTCATGACAGAGGGAGAGTTGGATGGGAAGAGAGGTAAGGGAAGGCTGAGAGAGAATAGGCTAGAGAGTGTTACATCATTGCAGGTAGATCAGTATCAGAAAATGATTAGTAGTACATAAGAGAGGAGGTTGTGGACAGACATGATAACCAACGCCACAAGGCAAGGACTTTTAAAAAGATGATGATGAGCCCGCAATAAAAAAAAAATACAAATACAGATGGATAAAAAATATAACATGTGGCATAAAACATGAAGTTATGCCTTGTTTGTTGACACTTGGTGACCTTTTGACCCTAAGGCTCATTAAAATTGTGCGTTCTGAGGCAAGAATACATGTGATGAGAACAGTGCACAATTTCAGACACCAAAATTCTATTTGGTTGTTTGTTTCTGTGTATGTCAGGCTATTCATTAACATTAGTTTTGTTTGTTTATGTCTAACTGTATGCTGATTTATCCTTTCTGCTCTGCCCTTGTTGAGAATTTTTGTTAGTGTCCTTGCCAGACACCTAGCAATTCTTCCTGTTCTTTGTTGTTTTTTTTTTCTTCTTTTATTTTCTTGCTCAGAATAGAGAGTTCCAGAATGAGCATATACCTCATGTACTCTGGTGTTCTGCTAGTCAATTTATCCATCTTTTATTTATTGGGTGGTTTGTTTGTTGCTGTTTCTCTTTTAAAAAATAATGTGTTCCCTGTTGTATCAGAGTGATTTTACAATCTGTGAAGAGCACTGTCTAGTGGTAATCACATGTTACCAAACCACATGATACCAGTTTTACTTGCTACCTTTCAGTGAAGTACATAACGAACGAACAGACTTTATTTTCAAAGGGTAACAAATTGGGCACGCAGGCCCGTCTTACATTCGGCCCTTCCAATCACTCATCTTTCTTCATCAACAGTGCTTAGGAAAAAACATTGTCACATGAATTTTGTAAACATAATGCATATTACTATGTTATGTGACACATCCACCACCCACCCACACATCCCCCATTCACTCCAACTCCTCCACACATAACCCACACACACATACATGCCCCCACCCATCCACCACATCTCTACACCTACTCATCTCCCCACCCACACACACCTCTCACCCACCACACATCCCATCCACCCACACCCCAAGCACACATACATTCCCCAACCCACACACATCCACCCACCTACACACATCTCCCCACCCACTCACATATCCTCTACCTGTCCCATTACCCACCAACAATCACTCACCCACATATCCTCCTCCACCCACACACCTCCAACCACCCAGCCAAACACACATTCCCCAGCCACACATCCCCCATGCACACACACATCTCCCCGTCAACTCACATATCCCGCACCTACCCACACACAAATTCTGAACCCACCCACATAATCTCCCATCTCCCCCAGCCAACTCACAGATCCCGAGCCCACCCCTACAAACATCCCCCATCATCTCCTAACCTACACACACTTACCCACCCTCATATCCTCTACCCACCCACACATCCTCTACCCACCCATCCCCCAACCAAACATCCCTTAACCACACACCCTTACTCATATACAATCACCCACCCATACATCCTCTACCCAACCACATCCTCCACCCACCCATCCCCAGCCACACATCCCTTAACCACACACCCCTACCCATATACACACACAATCTCCCCACTCAGTACACACATCCCTCACATACATCCCACCCACCAACACATCCCCCATTCACAAACACACACCTCCCATCCACGCACAACCCACACACACATCCACAACCCATACACACATCCCCAACCCATACACACATCCCCAACCCATACACTCATCCCCTCACACATTCCTAGACACACGTACTTATCCCTCAACCACTAACACCCACACATCCCTCACCCACTCATCAACACATACATCTCCTATCTACACACTCACACACCCCAACCACCCATCTAAACACACATCCCCCACCCTCACACACATCCTTCACCCACCTGCACACCCAACCACACCCCACCCACCCACACACACACATCCTTTATCCACTCCCAGCTCCCCTCCCACACAACACCACACCCACACACATCCCAAAGACACATCCCTCACCCACGCACACATCTCCTCACACATCTCCTACCCATCCACACATCCCCAAACTACAATCACCCTCACTACCCACACATACATCCTCCATCCAGCCAGACATATCCCCCACCCACACACACATCCCCAAATCCATCACCCACACCCATCACGCACCCCTCCCCCAACCCACACACATTCACATACACCTCTCACCCACACACACACTCCCCACCCAAACATCCCACACCCATACACATCCCTCACCCACACACACATCCCCAAACCCACAACCACCCCCACCTGCACACATCTCCCACCCACCACATATCCCCACACCCACATCTCCCCACCCACACATATATCCCCCACCCATCCCATAACCCACCATCAATCATCCACCCACATATCCTCCTCCACCCACTCACCCACAGCCACCTAGCCAAACACACATCCCCACCCACACACACATCTCCCTGCCAACCCATACATCCCGCACGTACCCACACACAAATCCCCCTCCCACCCACACAATCCCACCCTGCCCACCCACACATCCTGACCCCACCCACACACATCACGAATCCACCCACACACACATCCCCCCATCTCCCAACCTACTATTATGATCAAACTTCCACACTTTACACATACATACAGTGACGATTGTCGTGAGCATTGTCGCAAAATTGTAAAGAAAATGGAGAAAAATTGTACATATACATTTTGTAACTTAAAAATTTAGTGAACTCTCTCTCTCTCTCTTTTACTCTCTCTCTCTCTCTCTCTCTCTCTCTCTCTCTCTCTCTCTCTCTCTCTCTCTCTCTCTCTCTCTCTCTCTCTCTCTCTCTCTCTCTCTCTCTCTCTCCCTCCCACTCACTAACGATCTCGCTCACATTACAGTAATGTTATATTATACATGATAAAATCAAGTGTCATACATACAAAATGATAATGTGAAAGATGAAAATACACCGAAAAATATGGAATGGCATATTACAGGACATGTGTGCAATCAACTCTCTCTCTCTCCCTCTCTCTCTCCCTCTCTCTCTCCCTCTCCCCCCCCCTCTCTCTCTCTCTCTCTCTCTCTCTCTCTCTCTCTCTCTCTCTCTCTCTCTCTCTCTCTCTCTCTCTCTCTCTCTCTCTCTCTCTCTCTCTCTCTCTCTCATAGTGAATTTATGCAAATTTGTTTTCTGCTTTCTTAATTTTTATTGTATTGTTCCTATTAATACTGGTTACATTGAATTGACATTTTAATATTCATTCTTTTATAAATTGTGTGCACTCAACTCTCTCTCTCTCTCTCTCTCTCTCTCTCTCTCTCTCTCTCTCTCTCTCTCTCTCTCTCTCTCTCTCCTCTCCCTCTCCTCTCCTCCCTCTCTCTCTCTCTCTCTCTCTCTCTCTCTCTCTCTCTCTCTCTCTCTCTCTCTCTCTCTCTCTCTCTCTCTCTCTCTCATAGTGAATTTATGCAAATTTGTTTTCTGCTTTCATAATTTTTATTGTAATGTTCCTATTAATACTGGTTACATTGAATTGACATTTTAATATTCATTCTTTTATAAATTGAATTGACATATTAAAAAGTAATCTTTTACCAATGTACAATATTTGATCAGATGTTTCTGATGTTCCACTTTTGTATACAGCAGTCTCAGTGCATGATTTAATTTTTCAGATATTTGTCGAAGAACTGGAAGGTCTGGTGCACATGGAATGTCGCACTGCCTACAACCTCAGACATGGTGGTTGTACGGAGCCAGCAGTGACCAAGGTGTATTGCTTGAACGCTTTATGTGAAGACCTGAGGCTCCACGTAGCACACTGGAACAGCATTAAGCAAAGACTAAACACAAATCATTGGCTTCAGCAGAAGCTGGGACACTTGTGTCTACAGCTTCAACACATCATGCAAGTTCTGACTTCTTCTATACTAAAAGCAGTTCACAATCTGGATCAGCTTATTCATATTGGCTTTGAAGTGTTTGCTCATTGCAATATGGACACTGTGACTCCTGAAATGATGTGGAACATAACGAGAGGTCTGGAAGATTTCAATATCATTGTTAACGGGTTGAAACTAAACTACCAAGTGAATAAGTCACAAATGTATGGGATGGATTACTTGCTAGCTGTAAGTGATAATCATTCATGTCTTGCAAATCTACCCATACAGAGACCTCTCAGAATTATTCCATTTACTAAAGTTCTCAGTATCCTTGCCAGCGAAAGATCCAAGTATGCTGCCAAACTTACTCATACATTTTTTACCTGCAACGAAGATTTCTTGCACATGGTCAACACAGGCAACTTGCCAGCATTTGACTGGGGGGATTACTTACCTCATCAGAACCAACCCCATTCTATGATGATTCAGAGTGACACCTCTGATTATCACACCTTAACTGCCAGTAGTGCTAGCCTTACTGCTGCATATTTGCATGTAGGCTCCATCAGAGCCCCAGACATGTCAGGATTAGCTTCTCCCCTTATTCAGTTTTCTCAAAAGGAGCAGGAGTTTGCCGAGAGCTTCCTTCTTATTGTGTGCAATTCAACATCTTTGTTAAGAAAAAACGATCCACAGAAACCTCACCGTGCACACCATGGGAGCAAACAGTTGGATTCAAAGTCTACCATGAGTCCAGTTGTTGGCAGGCCACCAAGGGTGCAATTTCAAGGAGACACACCGGTTATGTCTCGCACAGACTCTCAACGAAAAACTGTTTCATGGGTTGACAATGCAGACAACTCCATAAGAACTGCTGTGGTTGCCCACTATATGGATTCGCTGTGGACACAGTTTGGACGAAATCTGGACCTGTATCTGGATGAACCAGCTTGGATTGGTCGGAATTGTTTGCTGCATTCAGAGATGGGTTCCCTTCTTCTCTTCAGTGATGCAGTCATTGCAGTGCTTAGAAATATGATTGACCATGTCTGTTGCAAAAGTAAGCTCCTGTTTTGTTATTTTTTATAACATGTTTTTATGTTGTTGTTTTTTTGGTTATATTGATTGTCTTTTAAACCTTACTTTTTGTACATGAAACTAACATTGTGTTTGACATTGTAAAGTGAATTATTTTCAGTTTATTTATTTGGTGTGATTTTTTATATTGTTGTAATTGTAAAAAGTGGTGGTAGTTGATGATGATGATGTTGATATCAGTGCTGCCAAGTTGTCTACTCCTGGCTGCCCAATTCTATTCTTGAATAAATGAAGAAAATGGAAAATGATAAACGTAAATTTCACAAGAACACAGTCGCTAGTGACAGAATAGATGAAGCTACTATAAAACTTTTGTCAGTAAACAAAAATATAAAGTCTTACAGCAATGCCCAAGACAAGCCAAAGTGCCTGAATATGATTACAAGGTTGAAAATTTCATTGGCTTTATGGTGCAAGCTGTTGTTATCCTGACATAATTGCCAGAGTAGGTGGTCGTAGAGAAGAAAGATCTCAATCTTCTTGTTCGTTCACTTTCAGAATTCAATGCGAGTAAATCCAAAGAAAGCAGCAGTCAACTTAAGCTTGTTGACTTAAGCCATAGTTTTTCTTCAAATGGAGAGGGTGCAGGCCAAACTACCTGTCTCTCTTCTGCATATCTTGGACACTCCTGCTACAAAGGTTTAGCTGTCATTTTACCAGTTCCGCAGTTACAGTCATCAGTATCTCCTATCTTTAGTTTATTAAAAGTGTGGTATTTCAGCCTGTTTTGTCATTAAACTTACTGCAATGCACAGTCTCATTAATCCTTTGGCTCAGTACATCAGACTTCAACAAGCGTTTTATTTTTTGGGGGTCTGCTTTCCCTAGCCTTTGACTGTCCCCAGTCTACCTACAAGGCAGCAGGTTATGTTCAGTTTATTTTCTTCATGTTTATAGTAAACTGAAGTGTAGAAGTCTTTGGAAAATGTTGACAGCTGATGAGGAAATGTTGGAAGTATATTTAATGCTTTGAAATAAGGCAGATAATGAAATTCTAGAGTTAGAAACTGATGTGCCAGATACACTAGTATCATTATCAGTGTGCCATCTATACATTTCCTAGAGCTTTTAATGTTTTTTTTAAATTTGATTCTTGCTGCTGCAAATAATCCATAAAATAACAAAAATATCTTGGACCCAACTTGGTGCCTAGAGCCATACCACCTAGACCATATTGAAATGTATATTTTCTTGGAAATGTTGGAATTTGTGCCTTTTTGTTTAGAATTGGCTTCCTTATATTTTGACAGTTTGTCATTTTCTAATTATCTTATACTTTATCTGGAAGTCTCATATTTTTTTGTTCTATAAAAAATTGAAATTATTGACTACTGTTGTCTTTGAAAATGATTATCATGGCTGACGCACTGCAGCTCTCTTATGGTGTTAGTTGGCATTTAAAATCTTCTGTCTGAAAGTGCAGCATTTAACCCTTTACCAGGAAACGTTTGTCTGTTTTGTAGCCCTGAACGGGCAAGAAGAATTTTGAGGTTCGGTAAAATTTTGGGTTACGTTAGTAAAAATATCACATATAAGTTGTTAGTCAACAGATTTTAGTCAAATAAACAGCAAAATGAAGGGAAAAGCATGCAGAATATTTTACTCACGTGAATGATGCCGCTAATCCACACATGAACACAAATATTTACAAAATACAACATATTGTTTGTGATTGTCAGTCATCTATACGGCAATTTACAAACACATTTTCCGAATCATAATCACTTTCTTTAAAGTCAGACTCACGACTGCTAACGCAAAGTAACGCTGATCATTGATATCTAGCTCCGATTAATAGTCAACTTCGTGCCTTTCAGTGTCACTTAAATTGAACCCATTGAAATCTCCGCTATCACTTAAAGAATCGTCAAAATCCAGTTTGAAATACAAAGCTTAAAACCAACAAGAACTATTTTTAAAAATCCGTTCAAATTCAAAGTACACACTTGTGAATGGCGGCTATGTTGTCAAGTTATCGGCAAAACCAAAAGTAGACAATTGGAAGTCTCGGAAAGCTGAGAGATCTCGTTTTTACAATGCATAATAGTCACAGGCGCTTTCGGACGGATTGCCCATTGCGGGGTAGAAACGTTCCCAGATGCTTTGCCCGGTAAAGGGTTAGAGGCTAAAGTATGGAAGTAGCATTTAAAGACTAAAGTATGAAAATGGCATTTTGTCAGCGTCTTACAAATAGTGATAGAAACTAATTTTGTCAAGGGATCACGGGAATAAATATCTGGTTTGGGATAGTAATTTAATGGATGGAAACTCAGTTCTATGTATTCATTCACTAGCAACTAATGTACATTGAGTACAACTATTTAGGATGGTTGCTGAAGAGTCTCATTCTCTTCCTATTCTTAAATTGAAGCTACCCAGCCCGAAGTTCCCTGACGACTAGTATTGTGAACTTGCATTTCACAAATGCGCCCTTCTCAAGCATAAAAAAAATGATGCCATGGATAATGGCCTCTTACACAAGACTCATCAAGGCAAATTGCTTTGGCCTCTTTAAAAATATTTGCAATCCCTTGTTCCCTAATGTGTACTTGTATACATTGTTCTACTTCCGTATGTTGATCGTGTATAAGATACACATACTTTGTTTTCATCCACTAATTGCTTCTGTCCCTGTTATCTTGTTAGTGTCTACTAATCTCCCTTTAGTGTTCTATAAAAGTGTATGTGCGTTAACTGTTTTTGTTGAGTGTTGAAAATGTGTATTTGACTTGATGTGTCTAGTGTATGAGATATTGGTGTGTTGTTGATGTTGTAGTGCTCTAAGTGTCACGAGCTAGAATTTCCACTGTCCTGATTTACCTCTTATGTGTAATTCATGACTTGGATTTTCGAGCAGTGATTCTTAGATTGCTTCTATTACTTCCCTTGTACTGTGTCTAAACACGTATAAAAATTTTGTGACAACTGTTACATTTTACATCAGACACGGAAAAATTATAATTTACAAGTGGCGCGTACGATTTGCACGCAATGTACATCATACCTTCATTTATTACTTTCACACTCTCATTTATCCGTCTCTCATTCACAATTTTATATGTTTAAAAATTAGAAGTGAAGTTAAGGTAATGTTTATCGCCCTTAGAAAAATTTGGCGAACAGAAAGAAGTTTAACATGAATGTTTGGTACTACTGTACCGATCACAAAAAGATGGTTTACAATTTAAATTGAACTAATTGAAAAATTAACCGTTTGAAAACAAAATTTGACTTGTTAATACAAGTTACGTTGAGTATCTTCTCAATATGTTTTATCAAATATAACTATGACAAAAATTTACAGAGAAAAAGACATTAATTTTTGAACACATAGTAAAAAATATTTTAAAACATTTAACTAATTAACTAACTAATCGATGATCCTCGTGATGTCGTTCCTTGGTGAAGAGTGTAGATAGTCTCGTCGATGTTAGTGTGATGGTTCTATTCATGATGACGTATCAATTTGAAATGTAGATTGCAGAATGTCCAATGTTTTGTTTCCACAGATCTGAATGATATAATGTGGTCGTCGATGATTTAATTTCTTCGTCATTAATGGTTGACAGTGTAGGTTGTAGGTTATAACCGACTGGTGGTTATCTCTGTAATGAGTGATCGTTGTTTGAAAGTCATTCACATCAGAAATACTGTAATAGTGTAATATATACTGTCAGTGACTGGTTAAAGTCTGAATATGGAAGTTTGCTGTTAGGTAGGCGCCTTTATAAAATGTTATCACAGTTTTTATGGCGTACTGGTAGCTGTGTTACTCAGCTGGTGTATTTGGTAGTCTCGTTAAAAGATCAGGAATCCAATTGTTGGAGCCTTTAATGTGTTGGATCTCAAAGCTAAAGTCTTGGAGAATCAGCGACCAGCGTGCGATTCTGTTATTCTTTGGCGTACCATCTTTTATCACCAGTAGTGGTGAGTTATCTGACTGGATTATGAAGTGGGTGCCTCGAAGGTATTTCTGCAATTTCAGTACACAATAGATCAGACTCAATCCCTCAAGTTCTGCTGTAGAATATCTTCTTTCAGCTGGTTTCAGCTTGCGACTTACATAAACGATAGGATGATCTACTCCTTCATGATTCTGCATGAGACATCCGCTTATGGCGATGGTACTGGCATCTGTTTTCAAAATAAACTGAGAATGTATATCTGGAAGTCGGAGTATAGGTGGATTTGAAAAAATGGTTTTTAATTTACAAATTGCATCTTCTAAACTGATACTCTTACAAACTTTGTTGGGTTGACCTTTGGTCAACAAATTTGAAAAAAATAGTAGTAAACTCTGCTAGATTGGGAATAAATTTAGCATAATAATTTACCAAGCCTAGTAAACTCCTGACTTGTTTCTTTGTTGTTGGTACTGTCAGGTTCAGGATTTTTGAGACGATTTTGTCGTCTGTAAGTAATTTTCCTTGTGAAATCTTGTGGCCTAAAAATTCTATTTCTCTGAAAGCTATTTCTACTTTGATGGTTTCACTGTAAGTCCAAAGAGTTTAATCCTGTCGAAAGACTTGTCTAAGTGTTTCTAAATGAGATGTCATGTCTACGGAATGAACACAGATGTCATCTATGTAGGATTGGACATTGGTAATTCCATGTAACAAGAGTCTAGTAAGCCTTACAAAAGTGGCAGGTGCATTTTTAAGTCCAAAAGGTAAATATCGCCACTCATACAATCCTAGTGGTGTGGAGAAAGCAGTGATGTGCATTGAATTTGGGTGCATTGGAATCTGCCAGTAGCCTTTCGTTAAATCTAATTTTGAAAAAATGGCTGATTCTGACATGTTTAAAATAAGATCTTCACAACTTGGTATAGGCTCAGCGTCATTTTTCGTTACTGTGTTAATTTTGCGATAATCGATGCACAAACGTATCGTTAAGTCCTTTTTCTTAACGAGTACAATAGGTGATGAGTATTCAGAAAGAGACTTTTGGATTATTCCATTCCGTTCCAAGTCCAGTATTTCTTTGTCAAGGTTATCCCTATAGTGCAGAGGGATAGAGTAAGGTCTGCACTTGATAGGTGTCAGGTCTGTCAAGATGATAGAGTGATCTATTCTGTCTGTTTTTCCTGGTCGGTTAGAGAAAGTTGTCTTGTATTCGTTAAGGAAGAGATAGTATGTCCTGTCGTTGTGGTTCTGTTACTGTCTCAGAGATCTTTATGTCTTGTAATGTGCATTGTCGTTGTCGGTAGTCGGGACTGGGATTTCTATGTCGTTGTGTCTGTCTGGTTAATAACTGCTGTCGCTAATGTCTGTTCACTTTCATCGTCGTTCATGTCAGTTTGGTTGAGAAGTGCTGTCGGTACTGTCTGGTTGCTTACGTCGTTGTCTCTGTCAGTCTGGTTGAGGATCTGCTGTCGCTATTGTCTGGTCGTTTGTGTCGTCGGTTGTTCTGGAATAGTAGGGTTTTAACATATTGATATGAAAAATCTTGAACTACCCATTCACACTGATCTCATAATCAACTTCAGAAATTTGTCTAGTAATTTTATATGGCCCTTGCCAAGATGTGGAGAGCAAATCTCTCTTGTCTGGCAATAATACTAATACCTCTTGGTTGGGCTGTTCTTTACTAAACTCAATGGCTTTTGTTTCAGGGGAAACAAATTGTAATGACTCCCTGAGTTGGTCATTACAGCTTTTCTCTGTTATCGCTCTAGTCACTGCGTTGCTGTCTTGTTGTCTATGTTGTTCATTTGCAGGATCAGTGTTTTGCGGGGTGATAGAACCGCCTGTAGGAGGTTTTATAAGGTCATCTTTTAAACATGGATTGGTTTTCTCTGACAATGTAACCTTTTGTATGGTTTGAATAGCACCTGTATATTCAACCTCGGTTGTGTTTTCTGGAGGTTGGTCATTGGTGGTCTCCCTTAGACTGGTGTCATTTTGAGAATAAAAATTCCCTTTAAGTGTAGTGAGATTATTAATTTGTTTCTGTTTGCAAAATTTTGCTTCCCACTTTTTGATGTCGTTTTCTGAACATTCTTTTACACTGGGAAGGTTGCCTACAATTATGTCTGCACATGGATCATGCAAAACTGCGCATAATACGCGTCCTGACATGAATGGTGTATGAATTTCAGTCATCGCTAGAGGGTATTTTTCGATATTCCCTGCAAATGTTCGACATGTTATGAAGTCACCTATGCAGTCACAGTCTTTCACATATGTTTTTCTGACCCCGATAAGGGTCGACCCGCTATCCCGCATTATTTTACAGGGTTGGTTGTTGACAAAACCTTTGTGAAACTGTAGTTTGCCTTTAGATGCTAGTGCGACATTGGCCATTTCATTTGATATGGGTATTGTGTGGCTACATTCAAGGGTCGTGTCTAATTGAAATTTCTTACATGTGAAAATGAAATGAGTATCAGTTTAGAGATACAATTTATAGAAAATGTTTGGACTTAGCTGATTTAAAGATGTTTCTTCAGTACCACCGCTGTTTCGCTCGCTGGATGGATCTTGGTGGAAATATACATCAAATCAAATACATCATAGGACAACCTGTTATCAGAGAGAAAAACATTAGTATTTTGTCATGTCACATCAATGTCATGTTTATTTTGATAGTTAGCATTGTTATCATGTAATGTGAGAGAGAGGATGATAGTGCAGTTTAATAGATCAGTATACACTATATAAAGTTTTGACTTGTCAATGTCGTGTGTAATCTATAGTTTTTGACTTGGCTGCACCAAGAACCGTCAATGTAATATTTTTAAATGTAATTTAATTTATCTTTGACTGTCTTGGGCCTGCCAAAACGGATACGAGCCCCCAAGTATTTTCCTGTCAGCGTCTTACAAATAGGGATAGAAAGACTCGGGTTCAGACAGGCAGATTAGTGCGAGTACAGATACGACAGAACTCAAAGTTCACTTATTGTCGTCATGGTTTATTACGATATCTGTTATCAAGCGAATAAACGTCTCGTACAATATCATATTGCATATACATCATATAAAGCATTCAAAATATCTCTACACACAACATCATCTATTCAGTGCTAAACTAATGCACAGCTTAAAGTTTCTAAGTCTATGTCTATGTGTCTCCCTCTAAGAGTTACACCCACTCCAGTCCAGTCAGTGTCCAGTGGCCGTCTGCCCTCTTGACTCTTGTCGGGTGGACACGGAGTGCTTGCCGCTGCGGGTATCTCGTGGATTTCACCTTTCCACGCTTCCCGCGGGTTGTATCTGGACGTTAGTCGTCTGACTAATCGATCTCAAATGTTCGAGTGTTTGCTATTCCCTCCCCTGTTTCTGTGTCTCCTATTACGTCCCTTCGTGATTATAAGTGAGACCTTGACACATTTAAAGGCTAAAGTATGAAAGTAGCATTTAAAGGCTAAAGTATGAAAGTAGCATTTAAAGACTAAAGTATGAAAGTAGCATTTAAAGACTAAAGTGTGAAAGTAGCATTTAAAAACTGAAGTATGAAAATGGCATTTAAAGGCTAAAGTATGAAAGTAGCATTTAAAGACTAAAGTATGAAAGTAGCATTTAAAGACTCATCATCATCATCATCATCATGTGACATGCCAGCTGGCGTAGGCGTTCATGACTCTCCACAGATCTCGGTCTTTGTTTTTTTTTTGATCAACTCCGCTGTTGATATTCCTCCATGCTACCAACGCATTCCATCCAGCATAATTTCTCATGGTCTGTCTGCCTCTCTTCTTCTCAATCTTTCCAGTTGTCATGATGTTCTCCAATGCCTCTCTTCTCATCACACGACTAAAAAAAGCTGTTTGTCTCTTTCTTATTGTTGAATATAATGTTCTAGTTTCATTAGCCTCTTTCAAGCAGTCGTAGTTAGTTATTTTGGCAGTCCAAGGAATTTGCAACATTCAACTCAGGAACCATATTTCTGTTGCTTCCAATCTCTTCCTAATTTATACATTTACATTCCAAGATTCACAGTTCTATATAGCACTTCATAACTCTCTTTCTTACAGTCAATGATTGTGACTTATTGCATAAGATATTCTTAATTTTCTTAAATGCAACCTTTACTTGCCCTATTCTGCTCTTAATCTCTGTATTGCATCTTCCATCTTATGTTATAAATGTCCCAAGATATTTAAACTATCCACTTAGTGAAGAATTTTCCCTTCTATCTCTATCTCACATTTGGGTGTCATATTTTTCTTTGATATAACCATTGTTACTGTTTTCTTGATATTCAAGGAGAGTCCGTCCTTTGCACTCTCTGTTACTATAGTGTCCAACAATTGTTGTAGATCTGTTGCATTATCCACCATCAATACTGTGTCATCTGCACAGCATATATTGTTTATATTATAACCTCCAAATATTATTTCTGGTTTCTCTTTGATCTCTCTCATTATTACTTCACTATAGAGGGAGAAGAGATCCGGTGACAAAACACATACCTGTCGTACTCCCAGCATTAAATGACTAAAGTATGAAAATGACATTTAAAGACTAAAGTATGAAAGTAGTATAAAGCAGACTAAAGTATGCATGTAGCATTTAAAGACTAAAGTATGAAAAGTGGCATTTAAAGACCAAAATATAAAAGTAAAGTTTAAAGAAAAATGGTGTTTAAAGACTAAAGTATGAAAGTAGCATTTAAAGACTAAAGTATGAAAATGTCGTTTAATGACTAAAGAAACAGAAACATAGCCATTGCTAAATGTGGAACATTTCTTGTTTTAGCTTTATGTTTTATTTTGTTGTTACTGGGGTGCTGAGGTTTGCTTCCAGCATCACAGTCGACTCCTGCCTCTACTTACAGGAAACACGCCTTCCATGACTGATCCGTCCCAGCCACTGTGACGTTGAATATGGCCAAAGTAGTTTAGTTTCTGAGGCATGATGCTGGTTGTGAGCCAGGTTTCTTTGATGTTCATGTCTCATAAAATGTCAGTATTTTTCTTCTTCTTCTTCTTCCATGATAGCCCCAAGAAGTTTTATTGAAGAGAACTTGGGAATGAAATCTATCTGGAGATTATAATTATGATTAAAATAATATATTGTGAATGAGCACATGTGGCTAGGTAAAGTGGTGAGAGGGTAGGGAGAGGAGAGGTAAGAAATCCCTAAAGTATGTGTCATTTGCCTCATGTGGACCCCATAAGAAAAAAAGAGTTGTGACACCAGGACTTTGTCTAGGGCATAGCAGAAACAATTCAGAGCAGCTGCAGCACACATTTGATGATTTCTGATGAAATAACATCGATGGAGATTGTCGACAACTATGTATAAGATTCCAGGATGTTACAGTGTCAGGATCTCTTTTAGGTCTGCTTATCTATGCTATTAGTGCAGGTGGTTTGTCATTGAAACCTTTGGGATGGAATGGATTAACTATAACAACGAAAATGTAATACAAAACCAAGAATCATCATCATTGCACTCAGGAATTCTCACACAGGTTCTTTCCCTTCTTCAGTAGCTAATGAAGAGTTCCTATGCTGAGGGTACCAGTGGCAGCCTGATTGAACATCTGCCATCATTTGTCTCTGTGCAGCCTCTCCTTTGTTTTGCTCCACTTTTCAATCGATCCCAGGGAGCCTTCACCAGATCAGCTCTTTCATAATCTAATTCTCCACCCAAAGGATGGACAGCAGCTCCTCTAACAGTCTGTTCATTCTCTCACACATGTGTATGTCCTGGGCAGAACATTCTTGATAACGTAATTGTTTATAAATATAGATTGGTTTGTTTATATAACAATTTCAGCATGTTTTAAAGGATCTTTATTAATGAATACATTAATTTCGAAAATTCCCCAGACCCCAAAAAAAAAGTACACATAGAGACATTTAGTTAAAATACTAGCAATATATGGCAGAAATAAGTGATGTTTATTGTCCAGTATTAAATCATGGCCTCCTTCAGACAACTTACACGCTGATGTACCCTCTCAACAGGAAGTTTTTAGATGCACAAAGTGGCAGTCCTTTTGACCAGTTTTCTCCTTTGCTTGTTAGTCCAGTCTTATTTCACAGGTGTAAAACAAAACATTCAAGAATCAATCCTTTTTTTTTTTTTCAGGAACCATCATTTTTGTGTTGTTCCAAATATGGGCTAATAAAATTATTGAAAATTCAGGTGCTAGTTAAAAATTGACAGGTGCATGGCAACCTGATGCCCTGGATTTGTTTACCCTTGTGATTCACTGAGTTCAAGATTATTCTCTGCAGTACATGTCCACATATTATGGTCAAAAGTCTTTTACTCTTAAATTGTGTCTGTGCCCAAGACTTTCAGGTCTCACTTGCACATATCTTTGAGTCCCACCCTAGGGTACCCAATGTTTTATACTACTGTCTGTCAGCCATACCTTCTTTCTCCCCCCCCCTCCCACAGCCACACCTTCTTTCTTTCTTCTCTCTTCTCTCCCCCCCCCCTCCCCCCCACCACCACCACCACAAAAAAGTGTCTTGCCTGTATAGGCATTTCATAATGTGATTAGTGATTTACTTACCATATCAATTAACATTCAATGTCAAATAATGGAACTTGAATTTTTCAGATGTATTTCCTGTTGCTTCTGTTCAACCCTTACTTGGTGTGATGTTTAGATTACATGCTCTATCAGCTTATGGAGCATGGGATGCATGTAAGTTGCTTTGATAATTTGTCGTCATGTACTTTCAGATGTCTTTTCATTTGTCTGCGGGTTCCATTAGATGTCCTGTCATAGATATATATGCATGTATCATTATATATATTCTTTCATTGGTTTTCATGTACCATCAGTATCTTGTAATTTGTCCTCTTGTACCATGTTGTTATTTGTCTTCGTGTACCATTAGATGTCTTATAATTTGTCTTTGTGTACCATCCGTCTTTTCATTTGTCTTCGTATATTGTCAGATGTCTTGTAATTTGTCTACATGCACCACACATGGTTTTATTTGTCTTCATGCACTATTAGATGCCTAATTTGTCTACATGCACCATTTGTGGTTGTATTTGTCTTCATGCACCTTCAGATGCCTAATTTGTCTTCATGCACCACACATGGTTTTATTTGTCTTCATGCACTATTAGATGCCTAATTTGTCTTCATGCACCACACATGGTTTTATTTGTCTTCATGCACTATTAGATGCCTAATTTGTCTACATGCACCACACATGTGGTTTTATTTGTCTTCATGCACTATTAGATGCCTAATTTGTCTTCATGCACCACACATGGTTTTATTTGTCTTCATGCACTATTAGATGCCTAATTTGTCTTCATGCACCACACATGGTTTTATTTGTCTTCATGCACTATTAGATGCCTAATTTGTCTTCATGCACTATTAGATGCCTAATTTGTCTACATGCACCATTTGTGGTTGTATTTGTCTTCATGCACCATCAGATGCCTAATTTGTCTTCATGCACCACACATGGTTTTATTTGTCTTCATGCACTATTAGATGCCTAATTTGTCTTCATGCACCACACATGGTTTTATTTGTCTTCATGCACTATTAGATGCCTAATTTGTCTACATGCACCACACATGTGGTTTTATTTGTCTTCATGCACTATTAGATGCCTAATTTGTCTTCATGCACCACACATGGTTTTATTTGTCTTCATGCACTATTAGATGCCTTATTTGTCTTCATGCACTATTAGATGCCTAATTTGTCTTCATGCACTATTAGATGCCTAATTTGTCTACATGCACCATTTGTGGTTGTATTTGTCTTCATGCACCATCAGATGCCTAATTTGTCTTCATGCACCACACATGGTTTTATTTGTCTTCATGCACTATTAGATGCCTAATTTGTCTTCATGCACCACACATGGTTTTATTTGTCTTCATGCACTATTAGATGCCTAATTTGTCTACATGCACCACACATGTGGTTTTATTTGTCTTCATGCACTATTAGATGCCTAATTTGTCTTCATGCACCACACATGGTTTTATTTGTCTTCATGCACTATTAGATGCCTAATTTGTCTTCATGCACCACACATGGTTTTATTTGTCTTCATGCACTATTAGATGCCTAATTTGTCTTCATGCATCACACATGGTTTTATTTGTCTTCATGCACTATTAGATGCCTAATTTGTCTACATGCACCATATGTGGTTGTATTTGTCTTCATGCACCATCAGATGCCTAATTTGTCTCCATGCACCACATGTGGTTTTATTTGTCTTCATGCACCATCAGATGCCTTGTAATTTGTCTTCATGTACCATCTAATCTTGTCATTGGTCTTCATGCACCATCAGGTGTAATTTCTTTCATTAGTTGTATCAAGTCAGGTGTTCAGTCCAAAGATTGGTATGTAGTCTTTGAACATATCACTCCTACATTCTAGATTTGTGATATGCTTGAAAAGTAATCCTTAAGAAAATAATATAGTGGTTTCGCTCTTGCCTTCCATATCTGCATAGCTGGCTTATCGCCTCTATCCTTTTCTTTTTTCTTTCTTTTGCCTTTCAATCTCCCAGTGGAGTGTAGGTCCTCAACCAATTCATGCCAACTGCTTGTAGACTTCTTCTTGATTGGCTGAATTTTGCAGCTAAAGTTTTCTACAGGATGGAGGAGCCATTCTCATGCCAACCCTCCTGGGTGTTTTGCTGTATGGCAGGGAATCATGGAATGTAAACGAACAAATTAGCAAGAGCTTGAAGAAATGGAGTTTCCTAAAATGAATGTTGCTAATAACTTTGACTGCCAGAGAAACTGCAAATGGTTGACTAGAAAAGGCTAATGAAAAGTAGAAAAAGCATTCGTTGGTCATATAATGAAAATAGAGATGTTAGAAAACATGATGGCTGGGTAGATCAGCAGTGGGAGAGCAGAAGCAGAACATGGGAAATGATGTTACATAGGTTGAGATGGTGACATGAAGGATTGATGTTACATTGGTTGAGATGGTGACATGGAGGATTGATGTTACATTGGTTGAGATGGTGACAGGGAAGATTGATGTTACATAGGTTGAGATGGTGACAGGGAGGATTGATGTTACATTGGTTGAGATGGTGACATGGAGGATTGATGTTACATTGGTTGAGATGGTGACATGGAGGATTGATGTTACATAGGTTGAGATGGTGACATAGAGGAATATCATCAATATAATTGTTCCAGAACATGGGAAATGATGTTACATTGGTTGAGATGGTGACAGGGAGGATTGATGTTACATAGGTTGAGATGGTGACAGGGAGGATTTATGTTACATTGGTTGAGATGGTGACATGGAGGATTGATATACATTGGTTGAGATGGTGACATGGAGGATTGATGTTACGTAGGTTGAGATGGTGACATAGAGGAATATCATCAATATAATTGTTCCAGAACATGGGAAATGATGTTACATTGATTAAGATGGTGACATGGAGGATTGATGTTACATTGGTTGAGATGGTGACATGGAGGATTGATGTTACATTGGTTGAGATGGTGACATTGAGGATTGATGTTACATTGGTTGAGATGGTGACATGGAGGAATGATGTTACATTGGTTGAGATGGTGACATTGAGGATTGATGTTACATTGGTTGAGATGGTGACATGGAGGATTGATGTTACATTGGTTGAGATGGTGACATGGAGGATTGATGTTACATTGGTTGAGATGGTGACGTAGAGGAATATCATCAATATAATTGTTCCAGAACATGGAAAAGGATGTTACTTAGGTTGAGATGGTGACATGGAGGAATTATGTTACATAGGTTGAGATGGTGACATGGAGGAATGATGTTACATAGGTTGAGATGGTGACATGGAGGAATGATGTTACATAGGTTGAGATGGTGACATGGAGGATTGATGTTACATATGTTGAGATGGTGACATGAAGGATTGATGTTACATAGGTTGAGATGGTGACATGGAGGAATTATGTTACATTGGTTGAGATGGTTGACATGGAGATTGATGTTACATAGGTTGAGATGGTGACATGAGGAATGATTGTTACATAGGTGAGATGGTGACATGGAGGAATTATGTTACATAGGTTGAGATGGTGACATGGAGGAATTATGTTACATAGGTTGAGATGGTGACATGGAGGAATTATGTTACATAGGTTGAGATGGTGACATGGAAGAATTATGTTACATAGGTTGAGATGGTGACATGGAGGAATTATGTTACATAGGTTGAGATGGTGACATGGAGGAATGATGTTACATAGGTTGAGATGGTGACATGGAGGAATGATGTTACATAGGTTGAGATGGTGACATGGAGGAATGATGTTACATTAGGTTGAGATGGTGACATGGAGGAATTGATGTTACATAGGTTGAGATGGTGACATGGAGGATTGATGTTACATAGGTTGAGATGGTGACATGGAGGAATTGATGTTACATAGGTTGAGATGGTGACATGGAGGAATTGATGTTACATAGGTTGAGATGGTGACATGGAGGAATGATGTTACATAGGTTGAGATGGTGACATGGAGGAATGATGTTACATAGGTTGAGATGGTGACATGGAGGATTGATGTTACATAGGTTGAGATGGTGACATGGAGGATTGATGTTACATAGGTTGAGATGGTGACATGGAGGATTGATGTTACATAGGTTGAGATGGTGACATGGAGGAATGATGTTACATAGGTTGAGATGGTGACATGGAGGAATTGATGTTACATAGGTTGAGATGGTGACATGGAGGATGATGTTACATAGGTTGAGATGGTGACATGGAGGATGATGTTACATAGGTTGAGATGGTGACATGGAGGAATGATGTTACATAGGTTGAGATGGTGACATGGAGGATTGATGTTACATAGGTTGAGATGGTGACATGGAGGAATTGATGTTAACATAGGTTGAGATGGTGACATGGAGGAATGATGTTACATAGGTTGAGATGGTGACATGGAGGAATGATGTTACATAGGTTGAGATGGTGACATGGAGGAATGATGTTACATAGGTTGAGATGGTGACATGGAGGAATGATGTTACATAGGTTGAGATGGTGACATGGAGGAATGATGTTACATAGGTTGAGATGGTGACATGGAGGATTGATGTTACATAGGTTGAGATGGTGACATGGAGGAATTATGTTACATTGGTTGAGATGGTGACATGGAGGAATTGATGTTACATAGGTTGAGATGGTGACATGGAGGATTGATGTTACATTGGTTGAGATGGTGACATGGAGGATTGATGTTACATTGGTTGAGATGGTGACATGGAGGATTGATGTTACATAGGTTGAGATGGTGACATGGAGGAATTGATGTTACATTGGTTGAGATGGTGACATGGAGGATTGATGTTACATAGGTTGAGATGGTGACATGGAGGAATTATGTTACATAGGTTGAGATGGTGACATGGAGGAATGATGTTACATAGGTTGAGATGGTGACATGGAGGAATATCATCAATAGAATTGCTCCAGAACACCAAGGATTGAGATCTATGGAGATGAAGGAATGTCAATACCAGTTTGCAGGATACCTGATAATGATGATGGTAATTTTACACCCAGTGATGAGTAAAGTATGATTAGTAAAACATGCCAAATTAAAGGAAAATAGATGAACTTTGCAGGTCTATTCACAGTTTTGGTGTATTTTATGCTTAGTGCTCCTTTCAGAAATATGTTTGCAAAAAATAATTTGGAAAATTGTTCACTTACATAAAGCTTTTTAAAAATACTTTTATGGTTATACCTGACTGCTATATTGTTGTAGATAATGTATTTATGAAAACAGAAGAAATTTGCAAACAATAACTGAACAAATAGATTCTTCAGTGTTCACATATTGATATGATGGTTGCAATGACTTTTAACACATACATATAATTTGTACGCTTGGTTTTGGATGGTTAAGAAGACTAATATCCAGGTACTGCAAGATTAATGATTACCCACATCAGGACAATACAGTCGTCATTTTTTTGGTCACGTTATGAGACAAGCAGGTTCTAGAGAAAGTTGTGACAACTGAGAAAATCAGTGGTATTAGAAACATGTTATTTTAATCATCATCATCATCATCATCACAAGTGCCCTGCTAGCTGGCTTAGGCATTCATGGCTCTCCACAGATCTCGGTCTTTGGTTTTCTGGATCAACTCTGCTGCTGATATTCCTCCATGCCACCGTCTCGATCCATCCAGCATTATTTTTCTTGGTCTGCCTTTGCCTCTCTTCCCCTCAATCTTTCCAGTTGTCATGGTGTTTTCCAATGCCTCTCTTCTCATCACATGACCGAAGAAAGATGTTTGTCTCTTTCTTATTGTTGTATATAATGTTCTAGTTTCATTAGCCTGTTTCAGGCAGTCGTTGTTAGTTACTCTGGCAGTCAAAGGAATTCGCAACATTCGTCTCAGGAACCACTTCTCTGTTGCTTCTAATTTCTTCTTAATTTGTTCATTTACATTCCAAGATTCACTGCCATACAGCAAAACTGGTTCTACATAGCATTTCAGAACTCTCTTTCTTACATTCAGTGATAGTGACTTATTGCCTAAGATACGCTTCATTTTCTGAAATGCGGCTTTTGCATGCCCTATTCTGCTCTTAATCTCTGTTGTACATTTTCCATCTGATGTTATAAATGCCCCTAGGTATCTAAAATTATCCAATTGGTTAAGAATTTTTCCTTCTATTTCTATGTCACATTTTAGTGTCACCATTTTCTTTGATATCACCATTGTTACTGTTTTCTTGATATTCAAGGAGCGTCCTTTCCTTGCACTCTGTGTTACTACAAAATCCAACAATTGTTGTAGATTTGTTGATTTATCCGCCACCATTACTGTGTCATCTGCATAGCATATATTATTTTATTATTTATATTATAACCTCCAACTAGTATTCCTGGCATCTCTTTGATCTCTCTCATTATTATTTCGCTGTATAGGGAGAAGAGATCTGGTGACAAGACACATCCCTGTCATACTCCTAGCTTTATCTGTTCGTAACTACCCTCTTTATTTTCCATTTTAATTGCTGGTACTTGGTTCCAGTAAATATTCTTTATTATTCTTAAATCTTTCCCATCAATGCTGATATCTTCCAACATTTTAATCAGTTCATTATGTTTTACTTTATCAAATGCCTTAGTATAATCTATGAAGCACAAATATATGTCTCTCTGTTTCTCTATTGACCTTTCTATTAGTGGCCGTAACGTATAAATTGCATTGTTTGTGCCCTTTCCCTCCACAAATCCATACTGTTCTTCACTAATTTCCATTTTTATTTTCTTTCTGGTTCTTCTCATTATGATTCTGAGTAGAAGCTTAGTGATATGGTTTATGAGGTTAATTGTACGAAAATCTTCACAATCAATTGCTCCTGGTCTTTTTGGTATAGCTATAAATACAGATTTCAGCATATCACTGGGTAAATATCCATCCATCATGTGCCATGCCTATAAGCGTGGGCGGTCATGTTTTGCCATCTCACTTAATCACCAGAGTCGTGGATCAGCTCCGTGTTCCTGTCTCGACTGTGCCATGCGGCCAAGCCATCCTGGTATTTACTTCTCAGTCTTCCCCTTGGTCTCTTCCCTTCGATTTTGCCAGTTGTCACCAAGTTCTCCAAGTCATTTCTTCTCATAACATGCCCAGAAAATTTTGACTGTCTATGTCTAATGACTCTAATCAGTTTACGATCTTAATTTGTTTCTTGAAGGACTTGTTCATTCATTTTTCTGTCTGTCCATGGTATTCTTTGCATTTTCCTCAGAAACCACATTTCCATAGTCATCAGATGTATTTCAGCTTGGCTGCTCATTGTCCATGCTTCACATCCATTCAAAAGTATAGGTTCTATGTAGCACTTCAACACTCTTTTTCTCGTTTCAATTGATATCTTTTTATTGGTCAGTATGTTTTCCATCTTGCAAAAGGCTACCTTCGCAATGGCAATTCTTGTTCTAATCTCTTCGAGGCATCTCCCATCAGATGTTATGACTGTTCCGAGAAAACTATCAATTCACTTGCTTAAGAATATGCCCATTTACTCGTATATCACATTGTGGTATTTCCTTCTTCCCAGTGACGACCATAATCTGTGTTTTCTTACTATTCAGTTCTAACCCTAGTAGTTCACTGTGTGCAACAGCCGCATCTAATAAATGTTGCAGGTCCTATTCATTGTCTGCATTCAAGACTGTATCGTCTGCATATCTAATGTTACTGATGTATCGTCCCCCAATGTTGATTCCTTCCATATCTTCTATATTTCTGAAAATGTTCTCACCGTACAGGGAAAAAAGATCTGGAGACATTACACATCCCTGTCTCACACCTCTTTTAATAGGCTGTTATTGGCCTACATCGTTCTCAATTCTGATGGCAGCTTGTTTCCAATATATGTTTTTTACAAGTCTAAGGTCTTTTCCATCAATTTGTAGATCTTCAAGCATCCTTATCATGTCGACATGTCTCACTTTATCGAAAGCCTTTGTGTAGTCAATAAAGCAAAGATAAAGATCTTTGTTTACTTCTATAGAACGTTCAATTATTGTTCTCAGTATATACACAGCATTTACTGTACCCTTGCCTTCTACAAACCCACATTGTTCTTCTCCTATTTCAGGTTGTATTTTCTTCCTAACTCTTTGCATGATAATTCTCAGCAAAATCTTCGTGATGTGGCTCATTATACTAATTTTTCGATATTGATCACACTCCAAGGCTCCTGATCTCTTCGGGAAATATCCACTGCTATAAATATCATTCATTTTGGTTAATATATCTACTCCAAATTCTCCCAATATTTCTAATTCTTCTATTGTGATTTCATCTGGCCCAGCTGTTTTTCCTTTCTTCATATATTTCATAGTGTTAGCGACTTCTTCTTTTAAAATAGGTGGACCTTCCAAGTTACTTTCTTCTGTTAATTCTTCCCTTTCTCCATCATATAATTCTCTTATATACTCATTCCACCTCTTCATTATAGCACCTTCCTCCAATAATATCTTTCCTGTTTTTATTTCAAACACCCTGTATTTATTCTTATTTTTCTTCCTGTGAGCTAACTGATTTGTCTGTGCATAGTTGTCTGTGTATCTTTAATTGCATTTAATTCAATTTTTTTGCACTGCTCGTTTAACCAACTTTCTTTTGCCTTCCCACATTTATCTTTTATTTCTTTATTTATCGTAGCGTATTCTTGTTTGTCATTTTTCTCTGTTTTCTTTTGTCCATCAGCATTAAGATTTCTTCATTCATCCATTTTTTCTTAGCTATTTGGCTTCTCTCCGGTAATATTTCTTTGCTAGTTTGATGAATGGAGTCCCTTAACATTTTCCATTGTTCATTTATACTCTGTATTTTAGCTATTACATTGTACCTATTTTTCACAGTCACTCTCTATTGTTCTTGAATCTCTTTAATCTTACTTTTATTTGTCCACATAGTGATACATGATCACTATTACAGTCAGCACTAGGCATTGTCTTTACATTAATTAAAACATTTCTAAATCCTTTATTACTTAGTATGTAGTCAATTTGATTGTGTACTTTCTTATCAGGGCTTTTCCAGGTGTATAGTCATCCTTTATGGTGTTTAAACCATGTGTTTCCAATTATCATATCATTGATATTTGCCCATTCTATTAGCTTTTCCCCTCTTTAATTTCTTGTACCTAAACCATAATTCCTTACTACATCCTCCATTTTCCCCTTTCCTACTTTTACATTAAAATCTCCAAGTATTTTATTTCTTGTGATCCAATTTGAGCCATCGTTATTTCTATTGTGTCGTAAAAGTGTTGTATTTCTTCATCACTACTGCTTGTTGTATGATATTTATATCTATTGGTTTGCCTTTGATTTTGACCATAATAACTCTATCTGAAATACACCAGTATCCATTAATTGACTTGGCTGTTTTTTCGTCTTATATTATTCCTACACCTTTTTCATGTGTATCCCCTCCAGAATAAATTATTGTGTGGTTGTCAGCTATAATTTTGCCCGATCCCTTCCATCTCATCTCACTAACGCCTAGTATATTCATTTTCATGCTATCCATCTCTCTTAGAACATTGTTCAACTTTCCTAGCTCATTTAATGTCCTAACATTCCATGTTCCTACTCTATAGAGGCAAAAAATGCTGGATGTGTTGATAGTGTGGCACAAAAGTAAATCAGTTTTAAACTTATGAATAACACATCGGACAAATGTTTCTGGAGGTACACAATCACCTGCACTGCTTGGCATGGCACATCATGATGGTGACATGGAAACCATACATTGTAATCTGTAGTTAGTTTACACAAATTAATGCGACATCCTTAACACCAATATTGACAGTTACAATATAATTTACATTATAATTTCTATCACACTTTTAAGGTTTTCATTTGAAACATCATATTTTAATAGTATGCTTTTCAGTATACAAATTATTTACAAATTATGTAAAAATATATAATAAATATAAAATATGTAAGTAATTTTATTTCTTTATTATTTATATTGCTGGTGAAGATTGCTACTTTGGGAACTGCAGTGATACTAACAAACAGTGGTTCTTTGTTATAAGGTGTAATTCTATACTGGTACACACAAGTTCATAATATATGACCTTGGTTAGCAGCTGTTGTTTGCAGGATCTTGTTTTCCTGCCCTTTTTAACTCATCCTTTTCTGTCTCTTTCAGCTGCCTCCATGTCTTCCATATATTATTCATCTGTGTCTCTATTTCTCTTCTCCATGTTCCTTTGGGTCTCCCTCTATTTCATTGTCCATGTGGGTTATTATAGACAAAGGACTGCCCAATTATATAAAAACGAGACCCTCAGTGTGTGTCCAACCCAATGCCAGCATTCCCTGCCTCTTCTCTTGATTCACTGGTATGTGTTCAGTTTTCTCCATGAGCTCCACATTGGTGATTCTGTCATACTATTGTATTTCTTCTATTTTGCACGTGCACCAGTAGATGAGTCTGCAGTTTATGTTAACTTGTGTTTTATTATAACAGGCCTATCATTATCATGTACAACTTTAGCTTTTAACATTGTGCAAGACTGCGCCCATGGGGAATTGTGTAAAAATGTGGTGATGTTAATGTCTTACACTTTAAAGTAATCATAATATTTGATTGGAACAGTATGTAGTTTTAAGATGCTCTTGTATTCTTTTAATTGGCAATGCTAGTCAATGACATAACTTTCATTACTGACATTACTTTCATTTGACAATGTTTTGTTTTCCCCATGTGAATGTACAATGCATAATATGCATTGTTTATGCTTACAAAATCAATTTGACAGTGTTTTTTTCCCCTATGTAAATGTAACATGCACATTTGATGAATGAAAGATGAGTGATCAAAAGGGCCGAATGTAAGACAGGCCTGCGTGCCCAATTTGTTACCCTTTAAAAATAAAGTTCGTTTGTTCATAATCTGGGTAATTTATGAAGCTCATGCTCATGTTTTTTCCCCTGCAGTAATGAGTGCATGCCTGGCTTCTGAAACTACAGATAAATGTCAGCCATGCCTTCTGAATGGTGAGAATTACAGCACATGTACAGGGCGAATTCTGAGAAATATGTACAGTCCACTGATGAGCATGCTTCAAGAGATAAACCGCTGCTTTCCACAGAATTTAGGTATGTTTAATGTATGTTCTTGCTATAGGTTAGAACAATCATCATCATTATGTGCTATGCTGATACCATCAGCAGTCTCGGATTAGATCTTTATTTTTGCCCTAAAAATGCCACGTAGTGCAGTCATCAAGGTATTTATCTCTTTTCGCAGCAGTGTTGCAATTGTCAATTTTTTTGAGTTTATTTATTACAACCGGCTAAAAAATTTTGACTGCGTTTAATATCCCTAATCAGTTTATGTTACAAGAATAGTAGTTAGCAAAATGGGGATCTAATTATTTTACATGAAGCGTGCACACCTGCAGTTTATAAATTTGTCTTCACTTTTGTTTATGTATATCTGTTTGTATTGTTTTGAATAGTTCTAAATCTGAAAATAAAATCAAACAAATGTAGAGGTCATAGAGAAGCTATGAATGAAGCGAGAGAAATAACATTAGAAAGGAGAAAGATGCTAGATGGTTTCACATGACATGGAGGAACATCAGTATAAGGTATTATTGATGGCTCAAAGAGAAAAAGCTGAAATCAGGTGAGCTAGAGGTAGAAAGTGATACAAGTGGGAACATCAAGAGATTGATGAACAGTAATCTTTCAAAGTTTGTCACCAGAACAAGAGACAGAATGTTCAGTTCATGTAAACCACACTTTGAGAACACAGATAGTGGGCAAAGAGACAAAACTATACAAGAAAAATGAGAGATTAATTAGAAATGGGTTCACAATTGTTGAGGAAAGTGCTATTTGGTATATAGCATCTCTTAACAGATTGTTGGGTGGAATCAGCAGGTGTGACATTTGAAGAACACGGGATGTGCAGTCATGGAGGAATATCACTGACACCCGTATATATAGTATGTCCACATTTGGTTGCCTTCATTCATGATCAATTATTTTGAAAACTGTCTGTTGCATCGTTATGAAATTTTTCCAGCCGTCTTATATTTACCCCCACCCAAGGAATATGTCTTTGAAAGGTCCAAAAACAACTTAAATCATTGAAAGCGGCGACATTCCTTTGATCTTTTGCTGAACAACTAGTGATTTCTCGCTAACGAAGTTATTTTTACGGTAATGTGAGACATGTCAATTCTGTTGACACACAAAGGCGTATCCGGATTCGTATGAGAGTGGGTGCAATGAAAGAATTAGCTTAAAATCGACAGGGTCGGCTGCATTGCACCGGGTGTTTATCCCATATGGCTCAGTTTCTTTCCGCAGCGCGGAAAGCACCGCACAAAGTACGAACTCCGTAGCGACGACCCTCATGAGTCTCCAGAAAAATGCACTCATGAAATGAAGAACGCGGCCCGGAATCGAACATACAACCTTCGGAGCCCGAGTCAGACGGCTTGACCACTTCACCACGGAGAATCCCGAGAGGGGTGCAATGTGTAATATTAGTAAAGACAGAGAATTTACAGAGGCACGGGGTAAATAATTTGTAAATTAACAGGAAAGTAGAAGGAATAAATTTCTTACCTTATTTTTCATTTCCTTCTTGTTTCTTCAGTTATCAGTTATCAGTTATCAGTTGGGGTATCTTCATTGCACTCCGGACATGTCCATAGGTGCTCAGATCCTCCCCCCAGCATATGCATCAGTGTCCGGTGACTAATAGTGCCAGTTCTGTGTTGGTTGACGAGGCGCCTTGTTTTCCCGATGTACCTCTCGCATCTGTCCGTGCCGAATTCTTACTCCCAAGTCTTTCATCCTGGACAGCGATGTGGATTCACTGACGTCAAAGTCCTCTGTTCTCGCCATATCTTTAAGGACGTTAATAACATCGGCACGATCCATGGGCTGGCCATCAACAGGGGGTGCAGAGCCAGCCAGTTTATCAGCTCGTTCATTTCCCTCGACTCCCGCATGTCCCGGGACGAAGATGAAGGTGACTTTACGAACAACAGACTTCCGCAGCGACTCAGTCCACCGTCTACGTACAGATCCAGCTTCGATCTTCTGAATCATGCGCATTGAGTCACTTAGTACACACACGTTGGTATAATGCTGTGATTCCAGCCATATAAAAGCCTGTGTAACTGCCATCACCTCCATTGTCATGCTGCTCGAGGTCATAGAGTGGGCACCACTGGATTCTTGAACGGTTCGGCCTGCTGAACGGGCTGTAAATGCCCACGCACTTCTCTGCTGCTTTACAACAGATCCATCTGTATAGATGAGCACTTTGGGGCTATATGAGTGTTCATAGATGAGCGCGTTGACTTCTGCATTGACAGTGGCATGGTTCTGCTCTCTGCACCGTCTGTCGAGTGTGATAATACAGGAGAAAGCGCACTTAAAAGCTTGAGTCCCGGCACCAATTCCTTGCCGGGGTTGATACTGGTAGGACTGCAGACCTGTCTGGCGACATCTTCCGCCCGACCCACTATGATTTGCCTCTCTTTAGCCTGTCACCCTTTTCTCTGAATATAGCATCATGCAGAGGTGCTGCTCATCTGCACTTATTTTTAAGAATGCACAAGCTCTCCAGATCTTGATCCTATGTTCCATTGTCGGGAAGTCAAGGAGGTATCTCATTGATACACAGCTAGTGTCTTTCGTGCAGCCCAAAATGATGCGCATGGCTTCATTTTGTACCTTTTCATGTCTTCCAATCTGTGTAGGGCTGACAGTGAGGATGGCCAGGGCATACTCTGCTCTGACCTTAATCTGTGTCGGACGATTCCAGTAGGTTGATGATTGCTCTCGGTTGCATAAAATTCAATCCATCCTTTCTCCAATAGTCCTCTTCCTCTTTCAACACATGGTCCTCACATTTTTTCCAGTAACTTTTATCAATATTTAATAGCACGGACTGGGTTAGTATCTTGACGTCAGACAATTTGAATGTAGTATTGGCAGCTGCCACTTGTCCTTTAATTTTAGCCCACACAAGTTCTATAGGGTTTAAATGAGAATGATACGGCGGAAGTGTCAAGCACCTATGGCCATGCTTTTCTATCAACTTGTCAATTTGAAATTTCTTGCTTTTTTACGTCTGTTTTACAAGGGACAACAACTATAGTTTGAAATATGTTTCTGGAAATGGTATATTTTCCCTTCGGAGCCATATCTTTATTGCTTCCTTTGTGCTCGATGCCGTAGGTATTTTGTCTTCTTGGGCAACAACATTGTGATATGATGCATTGTCCATGATTAGACAAGACGGTCTATCAAGGGATGGAAGTACTGTATTCTCGAGCCAATCTCGTATACATTACCATTCATCTCATTATGATAATCCCTATTGTCTGAATGCTTTGATACGAACACGAGCCCAGCATTCTGTAGTAAGCCATTATGAGTACTACCAGCATGGGCTATGACCAAACGCTGTCCTTTACTACTGGGCACATAACGTTTTATCTTTCCATCCATTGATTGCCATTCCTTTTCACTTGTGTGGTGCGCATTGATCCACGTTTCATCCAAATACACTATGTCATAATTTTCTTTGCGCATTTCCCTCATTTCATATAGGTATCTGCTTCTCATGGCTCCTAAATGCGGTTGCTCGCAAAGGATATTTCTACCTCCCTTCTACTTTCTAAAAGTGAAGCCTAATGTCCTTATAATTTTCCACAAAGTTGTTTTGGATAGCTCTATGTTATTGTCCTTTCTCAACAAAACCCTGAGTTTTCTTACACTCACTGTTTCTTTGGCATCCATCATTTTTATAATAACTCGTCTGATGACATCCTTGTCAAAGCTGTCTACAATTGCCTTTCTACCTACCGTTTGCTTATCGCGTGTTGGTTTCATTCCAGATTCTTGCACCCATCGACGAAACGATCGTTTACTCAAACCTAATGCATGCACTTCTTTTTTCGGGATTTGTAACAGTATGAAACAGTTTCCTGCGATCAACTTCTTGACAAAAATATGTGTACAACTTCATAGCGATGTTTTGAAGTGTACACAATTTCACTTTTAATCCCATTGAACAGTATTAACACATTCAAATATTAGTTATTAAGATTACATTAATGGTAAGATTTATTTATATAATCACGTTTCATGAAAGAACCCACAGTTTGACGACGCCTCTGAACTATAACACTCAGTCTGTCCAAAAACGAAAGACCGCCAGACAGTTTTAAAAATTGCACGAATGGGTCTTGCTGAGCTGTAATACTCTAAACATTAAGGCATTCATGGCGGGGCGGTAAAATATATACCTCATGTAAGCAAAAATTGAAATCTGCTGTACAATCTCCAGAACAAAAATTTGTTTGTTGGGTGGACATAATGATAAGGTTATATACTAAATCGCATTATTTTCCATCAGTTGGTTACTGAGATATTCAATTTTATATTGAGGCAACAAACAAAAAAACACAATAACAATAATCACACTGATGTCACCAGAAGCTTTAAAAAAAACAACAATGATAGCTTCCATGTTGGGAGAAGTGAGTGATGATTTCCTTAATTTGTGTGAGATTTTTTTTTTCATATAAGATTCATAGAGTCTGAAGAAGAAATGTTGCTTAATTGAATTGTTAGGTATGACTATATAGGCCACCATAGTCTTCACATTATAGATATTCTCTTAGAAGAAGGAGTTATGAAGAAGGTAGCTGGCCACCAACCTCATAAAGCTGTGGCCTAGTAGAGATAACTGTACTATTTTAGCCAAGTGTAAGTGGCTTTGAAGTGAGTGCAATCATTGTGACTGACTACGTACAGACAGTTAAAAATGGACACATGTGGCATGGGTGAGTACCAAATGTATACATCTCACTTACATGGATACACTGTTCTGATCATGCCGAAGTGAGATGCACTGAATGGGCAGATCTGTTGGCTTCATGAAGAGCCAGTTATTTGAATATTCACAATGGGAAATGAATATTTGTAAGGCTATCTCTGTAGGACTGCTATTTGAAGACAGTAACAGATTGTAGTCAACTTACGGATGCTTTAATTTGGACTTAAGTGTAGTCCTAGCAGCAACATGTAAGCGATTGAATCCAAAATGTTTACTACAAGTGTTCCTGGAATGATCATCACTGACCCTGCAACATCTGCTGAGGGAGACAAAGCATCTTTGGATTTGTCTGGAGTGTTGTGTTGATTCTTTATTAACTAAACTTTATTGGAGAGTATCTTATGTAATAGCTTATGCTTCTTGAATGTCAGAAAGTGAGTAGTGAAATATTATATACAACCTGTACAGTTGTCCTGGAATGTGATTTAACAAATTGGGAAGGGCTTGGAGGCAACCGAGATGTGGTTTCTAAGATAAAGAGGGAGGATTTTTAGATGTAAGATCAACTTCATTACACCAGGTTTAAACCCATATAGCCCGGCCTCTTTCTGCAGGGCAGCCTACCAAAAGCGTTGCACAGAGCACAAACTCTGCAGCTCTATCAGTGACCCCCAGATTGCAAATACCTAAAATGAGTGCCTGGAAGAGGCTAATGGAAGTACAGCATATACAACTGTAAGCAAGAGACAATGTTCTTTAGTTATGTGATGAGAAGATAGGCATTTGAAAACATTGCGATGACTTGCAAGATCAACAGTAGAAGAGATAGAGACAGACCAAGAGAATTGATGCTGGATGGTCTGAGACTGACATGGAGGAATGTCATGAACAGAGTTGATCCAGAACACCAAAGGTTGAGAACTGTGGAGATACATGAACGCCTACGCCATTTAACAGAGCACATGATGATGATCATTTTCTACTCCTGTGGTAGTGTATGCTAAAGTAATTCCTTTACCTTTTACCTCATTACTAGTAGTTTTTAATGTATACGCTTATACAAGACTTGAACTGTGAACTTTTGTCCTTTCAGATGATACAGCCCAGCGTCCTAATGTAGATCTCGGTGTCTGTGTGGGTGTCACATTACGAGTTCTCACAACCTGCAGGCTGGCAGTGTCCTGGTGCACCATGAAAATCCAGCATCTCTTGTCATCTTGGAGTATCCACCAGTTCCTCTTTCTTGCACACAGTGATCTCAAGGTAGTGTTGCATGTAATCTTGCTTCTGGCTATTGTGGTTTGCTCAGAGACAAATAAAATTTTGTTAATAGCAGTAGTTAGTTCTGTGTCTCAAACTGACTTGCAAGGGCTTATTTGTCAGAGCCGATAGCAACAATTTAGTGTAACTTATGTTTCCAATCGCTCTATATTTATATGAGTTTCAAGTGAGCTCTTATACTGTTTGCCTCTCTAACCCCGTTTCCTGTCTGTCTGTCTGTCTGTCTGTCTGTCTGTCTGTCTCTCTCTCTCTCTCTCTCTCTCTCTCTCTCTCTCTCTCTCTCTCTCTCTCTCTCTCTCTCTCTCTCTCTCTCTCTCTCTCTCTCTCTCTCTCACACACACACACACACACACACACAAAGAGACATGCACACACACACACACACACACACACACAAAGAGACATGCACACACACACACATTTTTGTATCTGCTCAATAATGCTGCCAATACTAGATGACAATTGTTTTTTGTTTTTTTTATAGTTGCTGGTGGACTGCACCAAAAGTATGTCATCTCTGCTTCAGAGTTTGAATTTCAGTGAAGAACATTTTGTGATAAAGGTTGCCGACAGCCTGTGTGTGTGCCAGATAGCACTGCTTCAGCAGCAGATTTGCCAGGTTAATGACCAAATGCAGGTATGTACACTGCTTCTGTGCTACCAAATAAGGATGCCAGCTTGAAGTCCACATTAGCATTAAAGTAGGCTAGATTTAAGTTTTTGATCTTGAGTCCAATGTGTTGTCAGGACTATGTTGAGTTTGTTTTTATATCTGTGAACAGGTAGTGTAGTGGCTAGACACTCAGCCTGCCAGCCCAGTGGTCATGGGTTCGAGTGTTTATATCTGCGAACAGAAGCTGTGGTAGTGTAGTGGCTAGACACTCAGCCTGCCAGCCCAGTGGTCATGGGTTTGAGTGTTTATATCTGTGAACAGAAGCTGTGGTAGTGTAGTGGCTAGACACTCAGCCTGCCAGCCCAGTGGTCGTGGGTTTGAGTGTTTATATCTGTGAACAGAAGCTGTGGTAGTTTAGTGGCTAGATACTCAGCCCAGTGGTCATGGGTTTGAGTGTTTATATCTGTGAACAGAAGCTGTGGTTGTGTAGTGGCTAGACACTCAGCCTGCCAGCCCAGTGGTCATGGGTTTGAGTGTTTATATCTGTGAACAGAAGCTGTGGTAGTGTAGTGGCTAGACACTCAGCCTGCCAGCCCAGTGGTCGTGGGTTCGAGTGTTTATATCTGTGAACAGAAGCTGTGGTAGTTTAGTGGCTAGATACTCAGCCCAGTGGTCATGGGTTTGAGTGTTTATATCTGTGAACAGAAGCTGTGGTAGTGTAGTGGCTAGATACTCAGCCCAGTGGTCATGGGTTTGAGTGTTTATATCTGTGAACAGAAGCTGTGGTAGTGTAGTGGCTAGACACTCAGCCTGCCAGCCCAGTGGTTGTGGGTTTGAGTGTTTATATCTGTGAACAGAAGCTGTGGTAGTGTAGTGGCTAGACACTCAGCCTGCCAGCCCAGTGGTCGTGGGTTCGAGTGTTTATATCTGTGAACAGAAGCTGTGGTAGTTTAGTGGCTAGATACTCAGCCCAGTGGTCATGGGTTTGAGTGTTTATATCTGTGAACAGAAGCTGTGGTAGTGTAGTGGCTAGACACTCAGCCTGCCAGCCCAGTAGTCATAGGTTCGAGTTTGCATCAGAGTGGATTTTTAAATTTGAAGTGGGCTCCCAGGTTCACTCTCTAAAATGGGTAGGAGGAAATGTCTTGGGAAGTAAAGGCAACCTGCACGATACTGACTACATCACCCACTGTATGCTGATTGGTCTATAAAAATATGTGTCTTGCATCATATGCCCACTGCACCTCAGGTGCGTTAAAGTGTCCGTTACTTGCTGACTACATGTGATCGAATCTATTCATCTGGACCTTGGTCTTCCTCTAACTCTAAAAACATTTTTAAAAATTGTAGTCACAATCACAGGGGTTTGGAAAGAATATGTAATGAAAGGCATGGTTCCATGAAGAATAGGCAAGGGATCGATCATTCCACACACCTTGAGCATGAAAATGCATGAGACAGGAAAACTGGCAAAGGGTGGAGAAACTTGTTGGCAGGCCGGGATGAGAGCGACTGTGAGCAGTAGGACTTGTTACACGATGATGAGTCAGAGAGTGGTAGCTTGTGGCTTCGTTCTCAGAAGATGCCCTAGACTCTTTATTTGTGTCTATAAATTCATTGCAGAGTATATTTCTAATGTCTAATTCTATCTCTACAGGTAAAACCGGCAGCTTTTCTCAAGCATTTAATTTTAGATGTTTCTTCTCTTGATTTAGACACTGTTCATGTTTGGCACTGGTAGCAGGTTGTTGTTATTTTTGTTTGTTTGTTCGCATATCCTTTACAGGACATCGCTGTCAACATCAGCATCTTTCAGGTGATTGTTGATTTCTTGGCAAGATTACGCTCAGTAGTTTGTCATTGCTTTCTGAGCGACCGGCTCACATAACCCCGTAAGTTACAGACACGGAGAGAACCGCTACAGATTCTCGCGCAACGTCACGTTTCTCATAAGAGTGTACGGGATTACGGAGAGAAAGTCGTGTAACCCCTAGACCAGGGTGACCAGCTAGGTTGTTGTTATAAGTATGCTAATAGTCACTTGACTTCCATACTGATGTGTAGATGGGTGTAAAATGGTGACACTCGGTAAATCAATGCATTTCCATTTGACATCTGGTTTCAATTTCTCTGTAAAGTCTTTCATCTTCTGCGATCTTATTTGTTCACTTTTACAAATTTTTAGAAATGTTATATTCTTTTTGAGAAGAAATTGAAAATGTCACAAACTTTGAATATCTCGGCTCCATAATCAATCAACAGCAATGGGGTTTGTCCAAAAGAAGTCAGATGCAACTGGCTATAGCAATACAGAGGTTAAACAGTATTAAGAACCTATGGCACAACATCAGCAAACAAGGGAGAGTAGAATTGTTGAGAACATGCATCTTCTTGTTGGCAACAAACGGATGTGAGTCAAGGACCATTTTGCAATCACTAAAGAAGAACATTGAGGGATTTTGAGCTCAAATGTAACAGACAAATTCTTAGAATATCGTCAACTGAGAAGAAAAATAATGTTAAATTTTACAAGACCTGAACATTGAAGAAAACTGGCTTTTAAATAGTGTCATGTCTGGGAAGTTCAAATACTTTGGCTATAAATTGAATGTCAATGTGGCCTGGAGAGAACAGTGATAGGATGCACGGTTCCTGGATGAAGAGGCAGGGTTGACCAGCATAAAGATGGACACCGGACATTGTAGACCTTGGGAATTTGGGAGCATGAGGTGGGGGAAATGCCCAGAAATGGTTGCTTTTTTCTTTTTGGCTCTCTGTGATGAGAGCAACGTTCTGCAAAGGACCTGCTGTTTGAGAGAGAGACAGAAATTAAAATGGGTAGTCAAGGAAGAAAATCCATTGCAGCGACAGAAATGGGGTTGTACAGGAAAATGTTGACAAAACCACAAACTGCCAACATGTTTAAGATGTATTAAAGGAGACCATCACTCTATGGAAACTGATCATAGATAAGGGAAGGAAGCAGCCAATATTCTTTGGTTATATCATGAGATGAGAAAGTCTGGAAGGCAAGTGATAGGAATAATGAAGAAAGAGATAGAGAATGACACAGCAACAATTCTAGACACCTTGTATTGTGGAATGCAAATATGTTGGTACAGGGTAGTAGAATATTACGCTTGAGAAATAACATTGTGCATGTTCATTATCACCCACTCTATTTGGCACAGCACTAGATGTAAATACAGAAGCCACAAAAAATATGCTGCACGATTTATTGCCTGGCAAATTGTGCAACAAATTGTTTGTGACTTCTGTGTATAAATTCACTAAGGGGATACATTGTTTTGAATTTCTGAAACAGTGCTAGATGATGGTCATGACTTTTAAAGATAATTTTTTCATGAAGTTTTCAATATAGCATCACATTTTAACTAGTCATATTTCCTTCCTACTCGATTCAGCAAGTCAATATAACTTTAAAACTTCTTCTAACAGTTATTATCTCATCTGAAACTTGTTATTGTTTCAGAGTTTGAGCGGAAGCACTATGAAAAGCTTCGTAGAGAAGTACAGTGAACATACTCTCAATTACTTTCAAGAAAGCCTGCTCCCCGCCAGAACCTGGAAAAAGAAACTTCTTCCAGGTAAAATAGGAACAATGATTACTGTTTATCATCGTGTCTAGGGGGATGACAAATGGTATATTGTGTTTGTGGAGGGTTGTTCTCACTGAGAACAGCTTGAACATGGAGATTAGGCTGTCAGTGCGCTCCCACACTGGCTGACTTGTAAGTTGTGTGTGAAGGTGACCAGATCAGACTTTCATATCCAGTTTGAAAATATCAGATGTGTGACTTTGTTGTCCAGTTTCCATATATTCGGACACCTAATCTGGGGGAAGCTGTGGCTGAGAGACTCAGAAGGTACAGGGTTTGATCCCAGCCTAAGGCAGGGCATGTTTCCAAGAACCAGTGGTATCTAATTTTGCCCGTTCATCTGATCTCTTTGGTAGTGAGATTGCATACCTAGAATCCTTGGATAAGGGCAAAAAAATAGGAGGTGCAAGTTGTGTACTTTAAAAATCCCACAGCAATTGGAAATTACAAAGAGGACACTGCCTTGGCAAAATTGTTAGGAATGAAAAACCTACTATTAGTAGAAAGTGCCCGTTACCTTGGGTGGAATCTGTCTAGAGAAAGCAAACTGTGCAATAGCATGCCAAAGTCGAACACACTGACCTTTGGGGGGGGGGGGGGGGGTGCATGACTAAGTGTGACTCATTCTTCTTGAAAGAGGAACGAAGAAATAGAAGAAAACATCTGATCTCAGGAACTTTTGTAGAATGCAGGAGTCAGAGAGTTCTTTTTTTTTAAAATTGGAAAGCAGCCATGTAATTTCTTTCCATATTTCTAATTACCAAAGACTTGATACATTACTGTAATTAAGCTGAGTTAAGTTGAGTCAAGAACCATCATCGCACAGCTCAGGACATTCTCACACACTCTTCAACCACCAGCAAAGAGTTCAATTACTAATGGTACCAGTTGCAGTGGAAGTACTGATAGTTATCCAGATCCTCTGGATCTCATTATCATTAAGTGATTGTGTTGCACCATCTTTCATGTGCATAGAGGCCCCGGTAACTGATTTCAGTTTTAGTTTGGTTCTTGGAGAGCAAGTAGATCAGAGGTTTCGTCGTCCGCCTCTTTCTCAAGCAGACCAGATTCATCTCATGGTGTCAACTGGATTTGTGCAAACTTAGAAAAAGGATGATATACTCCACCCTAGAAGGTCAGCATGGCCGAATGGGTAAGAACATGTGTTCTTAAACATTTGGTATGTTGATGCAGAGGTAAGAGGTTCCACCCCTACACCGGACAGTTGGACTAAAATGTTGATCTCTTGTCCTTGACTTAGGGACATAAATTACAAGTACCTCTGAAGTTGTAGTAGGTTTGTCTGATGGCGAGGGACACTGTTAATAGGGAAAGCTAATCCACACGCAAAATTCAGTCCAGCACTATTAGAAGTAGTGTGTATAGACTACGCTTCAGTTCAAAGCGAGCGAGCGCCCAAACAAAAATTACTCCACCCTGATCCTGAGCTAGTGGATTGGATGTCTAGTCTTCTCAGACAAGGGCAAAAAACTCTGAGGACTCATGTACACTCTGCGCATGTTATAAATTCCTCTGCGATTGAAAATTCAAAAGAGCAGGTTGAGTAGGCTGCATTCCAGGGAGAACTTCCAAATTGTGAATGCTACCCACATACATATTTATAGCATGTGGAATTCTGCTATATGTACCAATTTGGTTCCTTGCCAGATTGTGCATCGTGCTGAGATTTTCTTGTGTGATCTACGGGAGGATTGGGGCACTTATCGATATATCCTTGTGCAATAACAGTGATCCTTGAACAAACCAAACCTAACTGGGGTCTGCTCCCCTAGCCTTCCACCAGAATGATGAAGATTCCCAGTAAAGCTGCAGAAAGGTGTTATAATTAGTTTAGCTGAGTATTTAATTGATACAGGAAGAACTGATGATAGGAACTCCATCAGAACATTTCATTTATAACATTGTTTTCCATTTTCATGTGTTTTTGATGTGACTTGTGATTTGCAATAGAAAGTAATGCAGTCTGTCCATTAGTGTATGATGATGCAGCCGCCACTGATGAGTCACAGCTCTCATTGCTGCATTCTGAAATGAGATGTATAATCAGCACGAGGAATGAATCAGATGTTTATGCAATCAGCATTCTATGGTAGCAGTGAGCATTCATATATTCTTGTATGTGCTGAGAGAGACTGAGCTTCTATTGGCTTGCCTCAAGTATTTTAATGTTGAAATACAGTAGCCACTAACAATATTTTGCAGGATTTATTACCTGGCATATTTTGCCACATCTCATGAGGAGGTGCATACTGCAGAGTGACATGAAGTGAATACCAGAATAATACCTTGGCTGAAATACTTCAAACACATAGTCACAAAGTAGTTCAAATGTAGAGCATTTGGTATTCCCACAGCAATTTCAAATTTAAAACAAAATCTTTCTGTTTGCACAAAACTGGCTGGAACCACCTAATTGCTAAGGCCTCACTATATTTTAGCAATTGTTTAATGTTTGCCGAATACAGTATATGAAACGCTTTTTCTTTGACTATGGTTGTAGTTTATGAGGTGTTGAGAAATGACAGTGGTCAGTATTTCATGTGCGGTCAACTGCACAGGGATTACTGAAGACTGATTAACTCTTCCAAAAACACTGGTGTATGTTTGGTTACTCGATTTGCTGTCTTTTCATTCTACCTTTGTAAGTTGCTTAGTGCTCACTCTGGAATTGATAAATGCATTTTGATTTGTTGTACAGAGACCATAGTTCCTTCACACATAGAGTTGTAATCATCAATTTAGTCTGTTTATGTTGCTTCTACCTGAGAGTAATATTAAAGTGTTTACATAATTGTTACATGACTTTTATCTAATAAGTATAAAGTTTTTTGTTTTGGCTTCTTGCAGAGGAGAGCGCTGAGCCAAGCAGTTATATTGTGAATGCAGTAGACACCCTGCTTGCTCCTATAGCACAAGGCATCTCAAAACTATCCACAGCAACACAGATTGGGGTCATCTCATTGGTTACAATGTCTTTTTGTAACACTTGGCTGGGCTTCATTTTGAAGGAGAAGATTCGTTTTAGGTATGACTGGCTTTTAAATATGTCTGTCTCTGTGTGGTTTAGTTAGTTGCATTTCCTTTACAGGACGTTGTAATCAACCCCAGCATTTATTGGCTGTTTATGAATTACTAAGTAAGTTTAGTTCAGTAGTTTGCCATTGCTTTCTGAACAACCAACATCTCATACTATCAAAATCAACACAAAGCAGTCTGCTTCCAAATCGGCTGCAGTTGATTTAGAATCCTCAACTTAGTTTCTCGGGGAATGATGAAACTGAGTGATTCACTATCCCCTAAGCCACAGAGGCCAGTTCACGGAATGGTTAAAAGTAAATTAAACAAATTTAAATGTCAATAAGGCATATTGGGTATATGACATTATTTGGTGTGTCTGATTTGCACATGTGGTTGTGATTTCAGTTACAATCTGATGTAACATTGCAGAAAGTGACCTAACTGGTTGTGTACATATTTATTTTGCACTGCTGTCTTAATTATTTATCAAACCCAAAAAATTTGTACGTACACAATTTACATTTGCTATAATATTGCGGCCCGTATGTTACCAGGGTTCATAAGGACACAAATAATTTGAACTCTGTAACCAACCATGCATGTCATAAGAGGCAACTAATGAGGGTTGGCCTGAGACTGGCTATCTCATCCCTTAGAAAGCTAGTTGCAAAATCCAACCATTAAATGAACAAGTGAGCAAATGCTTGGCTGGAGTTGGCTAAAGGCTTGTGCTCCATTGGGAGATGAACGGCAGCAGAAGAGGGACAATAGTGCAACTAATTATTGGTAGGTGGGCACACTAGTGAAGTTGATAACGGGCTGCGCTGGTAATGTCATGAGTACACTGGACACCCCTCGTTGCCTGGGCTTGTTGCTTGCCAAAGTGAGGGGAAGTTTGACCACCTATTCCTTCTTGCTCTCAGGTCTACAGAAAGTGATGATGCTATCGCATCACAGACCCATAGCTGAAAACTGGTTCGGGACAAATAAATAATACAAAATCATTGGTACAGTACGCCATTTTATATACAAACTTAAAGACAAATGGATGGTCATTGAAATGTTCACTGTTTTGGAACATCTTATGTTTAGTTAGTGTTTCTTTCAGAAATGTATGTGTGCTAAGAATTATTTTGAAACAAATTTTCTACTTTTCAAGGCCGTCTTTGAAATACTTTTACTGCACTGCCATCGTACAGCTATAATTTTGTTGCTGGTCCATTGATAAACACATAGTGTCTGTCATGGAAATACCAATCGCCAGAGAACCTATGAGGTCATTGAAATAACATGAAAAATAAAATCACAGTTGTCTAGTTGGCAATGCGGTAAAGTACACTTGTTCTTCAACAAGATGCTTTTGTCATCTGGAGGTGGCAAGTTCAAATCTTGATGTGCCTAAATCTTTCAATTTTTATATTGTCTGTTTTATCCTCAAATCTGTTTTTTGTTTTTCCTTTACTCTGAGAACCAGTATGTATTTGTTTCACATATGTCAGAAAGCAGCGTTTGGAGAAATATTTTATTTACATGTCACAAATTTGTGAGGTGATCTCTCTGAGGAGATATCACTAACAGCTCTCAAACTCTAGTGCTACTCTAGCCATACTTAAACCATATAAAATAACAGGAAACCGAGTTACACAACCTGAGGTTCTGAGATAAGTATCATTTATTTCATGAACATATAGTGTGCATATAATACTTTCCTTAGGATGCTAAATATGTAACGTTTGTTATTTGTTGTTACTTTTTTGTTGGTTTGCTACTCAGCAAGGGGAAACCGATGTCCATGCTGTTGTTTGATGGTTTGCTACTCAGCGGGGGGAAACCTATGTCCATGCTATTGTTTGTTGGTTTGCTACTCAGCAAGGGGAAACCTATGTCCATGCTGTTGTTTGTTGGTTTGCTACTCAACAAGGGAAACCTATGCCCATGCTGTTGTTTGTTGGTTTGCTACTCAGCAAGGGGAACCTATGTCCATGCTGTTGTTTGTTGGTTTGCTACTTAACAAGGGAAACCTATGTCCATGCTGTTGTTTGTTGGTTTGCTACTCAGCAAGGGGAACCTATGCCCATGCTATTGTTTGTTGGTTTGCTACTCAGCGGGGGGAAACCTTTCTCCATGCTGTTGTTTGTTGGTTTGCTACTCAGCAAGGGGAAAGCTATGTCCATGCTGTTGTTTGTTGGTTTGCTACTCAGCAAGGGGAAACCTATGTCCATGCTGTTGTTTGTTGGTTTGCTACTCAGCAAGGGGAAAGCTATGCCCATGCTGTTGTTTGTTGGTTTACTACTCAGCAAGGGGAAAGCTATGCCCATGCTGTTGTTTGTTGGTTTGCTACTCAGCAAGGGGAAAGCTATGCCCATGCTGTTGTTTGTTGGTTTGCTACTCAACAAGGGGAAACCTATGTCCATGCTGTTGTTTGTTGGTTTGCTACTCAGCAAGGGGAAAGCTATGCCCATGCTGTTGTTTGTTGGTTTGCTACTCAGCAAGGGGAACCTATGCCCATGCTGTTGTTTGTTAGTTTGCTACTCAGAGGGGGGAAAGCTATGCCCGTGCTGTTGTTTGTTGGTTTGCTACTCAGCGGGGGGAAACCTATGTCCATGCTGTTGTTTGTTGGTTGTCTACTCAAGGGGGGGGGGGGGGGGGGGGCTATGTCCATGCTGTTGTTTGTTGGTTTACAAGGGGTAACCTATGTCCATGCTGTTGGTTGTTGGTTTGCTACTCAACAAGGGGAACCTATGTCCATGCTGTTGTTTGTTTGTTTGCTACTCAGCAAGGGGAAATCTTATGTCCATGCTGTTGTTTGTTGGTTTGCTACTCAGCAAGGGGAACCTATGTCCATGCTGTTGTTTGTTGGTTTGCTACTCAACAAGGGGAAACCTATGTCCATGCTGTTGTTTGTTTGTTTGCTACTCAGCAAGGGGAAATCTTATGTCCATGCTGTTGTTTGTTGGTTTGCTACTCAGCAAGGGGAAATCTTATGTCCATGCTGTTGTTTGTTGGTTTGCTACTCAACAAGGGGAAACCTATGTCCATGCTGTTGTTTGTTGGTTTGCTACTCAACAAGGGGAAACCTATGTCCATGCTGTTGTTTGTTGGTTTGCTACTCAACAAGGGGAAACCTATGTCCATGCTGTTGTTTGTTGGTTTGCTACTCAGCAAGGGGAAAGCTATGCCCATGCTGTTGTTTGTTGGTTTGCTACTCAACAAGGGGAAACCTATGTCCATGCTGTTGTTTGTTGGTTTGCTACTCAGCAAGGGGAAACCTATGTCCATGCTATTGTTTGTTGCTTTGCTACTCAGCAAGGGGAAAGCTATGCCCATGCTATTGTTTGTTGCTTTGCTACTCAGCAAGGGGAAAGCTATGCCCATGCTTTTGTTTGTTGGTATGCTACTCAGCAAGGGGAAAGCTATGTCCATGCTATTGTTTGTTGCTTTGCTACTCAGCAAGGGGAAAGCTATGTCCATGCTGTTGTTTGTTGGTATGCTACTCAGCAAGGGGAAAGCTATGTCCATGCTATTGTTTGTTGGTATGCTACTCAGCAAGGGGAAAGCTATGCCCATGCTATTGTTTGTTGCAAGGGGAAAGCTATGCCCATGCTATTGTTTGTTGCAAGGGGAAAGCTATGCCCATGCTATTGTTTGTTGCAAGGGGAAAGCTATGTCCATGCTTTTGTTTGTTGGTATGCTACTCAGCAAGGGGAAAGCTATGTCCATGCTGTTGTTTGTTGGTATGCTACTCAGCAAGGGGAAAGCTATGTCCATGCTATTGTTTGTTGGTATGCTACTCAGCAAGGGGAAAGCTATGCCCATGCTATTGTTTGTTGCAAGGGGAAAGCTATGCCCATGCTATTGTTTGTTGCAAGGGGAAAGCTATGCCCATGCTTATCAGTATGGTACAAGGTAACGATGTAGGGGAAACCCTACCCCCATCATAAGTGAGTTGTTATAATTTGCCATGTTAAATCACTATTTAACACACTACGGTGTGGCTAACACAGCTCTGGGGACCGAGTACCCACCGGAATAAGTGGACAACTCTGCAGCTGAGCAGAGCAGGGCACTCACTTGTCCTTACAGTCGGAAATGGCTGTCAAAGGCAGAGGTAAAAAGACCACCATGTGAATGTGGAAGGCAAGGGGAAACCACCACATTATCTTCCCAAGACTTCATGGCAAAACATATTTCAAAGTTAGGGAAGGATGTTAATGGCTGTCTTAGGGCATCCTCGTCCGGTAGGGACAGTCATGAGCCACAGGTGACACCAGACCGTCATCCAGCTACTGATGGCAAAAATAAATTTAGAGTAGGAACATGGAATGTTAGGACATTAAATGAGCTAGGAAAGTTGACCAATATTCTAAGAGAGATGGATAGCATGAAAATGAATATACTAGGCGTTAGTGAGATGAGATGGAAGGGATCGGGCAAAATTATAGCTGACAATCACACAATAATTTATTCTGGAGGGGATACACATGAAAAAGGTGTAGGAATAATATTAGATGAAAAAACAGCCAAGTCAATTAATGGATACTGGTGTATTTCAGATAGAGTTATTATGGTAAAAATCAAAGGCAAACCAATAGACATAAATATTATACAAGTATATGCACCAACAGCAAGCAGTAGTGATGAAGAAATACAACACTTTTACGACGAAATAGAAATGGCGATGGCTCAAATTGGATCACAAGAAATAAAGATAATACTTGGTGATTTTAATGCAAAAGTAGGAAAGGGAAAAATGGAGGATGTAGTGGGGAATTATGGTTTAGGTACAAGAAATGAAAGAGGGGAAAAGCTAATAGAATGGGCAAATATCAATGATATGATAATTGGAAACACATGGTTTAAACACCATAAAAGACGACTGTACACATGGATAAGCCCTGATAAGAAAATACGCAACCAAATTGACTATATACTAATTAATAAAAGATTTAGAAATGCTTTAATTAATGTAAAGACAATGCCTGGTGCTGACTGTAATAGTGATCATGTACCACTATGTGGACAAATAAAAGTAAGATTAAAGAGAGGGGAAAAAAATGGTTAAGAACATGAGTCTTAATAAAGAGGTTCTGAAAATAGATAAAGAAATGCAAGAACAATACAGAGTGACTGTGAAAAATAGGTACAATGCAATAACTAAAATACAGAGTATAGATGAACAATGGGAAATGTTAAGGGACTCCATTCATCAAACTAGCAAAGAAGTATTACCGGAGAGAGGCAAAATAGCTTAAGAAAAAATGGATGAATGAAGATATCTTAAAACTGATGGACAAAAGAAAACAAGTAAAAATGACAAACAAGAATACGCTAAGATAAATAAAGAAATAAAAGATAAATGTGGGAAGGCTAAAGAAAGTTGGTTAAACGAGCAATGCAAAAAAATTGAATTAAATTCCATTAAAGATACAAAAAATATGCACAGACAAATCAGTGAGCTTACAGGAAGAAAAATAAGAATAAATACAGGGTGTTTGAAATCAAAAACAGGAAAGATAATATTAGAGGAAGATGCTATAATGAAGAGGTGGAATGAGTATATAAGAGAATTATATGAAGGAGAAAGGGAAGAATTAACAGAAGATAGTAACTTAGAAGGTCCACCTTTTCTGAAAGAAGAAGTCGCTGACGCTATGAAACGTATGAAGAAAGGAAAAACAGCTGGGCCAGATGAAATCACAATAGAAGAATTAGAAGTATTGGGAGAATTTGGAGTAGATATATTAACCAAAATGTTGAATGATATTTACAGCAGTGGATATTTACCCAGTGATATGCTGAAATCTGTATTTATAGCTATACCAAAAAGACCAGGAGCAATTGATTGTGAAGATTTTCGTACAATTAACCTTATAAACCATATCACTAAGCTTTTACTCAGAATCATAATGAGAAGAACCAAAAAGAAAATAAAAATGGAAATTAGTGAAGAACAGTATGGATTTGTGGAAGGAAAGGGCACAAACAATGCAATTTATACATTACGGACACTAATAGAAAGGTCAATAGAGAAACAGAGAGACATATATTTGTGCTTCATAGATTATACTAAGGCATTTGATAAAGTAAAACATGATGAACTGATTAAAATGTTGGAAGATATCAACACTGATGGAAAAGATTTAAGAATAATAAAGAATATTTACTGGAACCAAGTAGCAGCAATTAAAATGGGAAATAAAGAGGGTAGTTACGAACAGATAAAACTAGGAGTACGACAAGGGTGTGTCTTGTCACCAGATCTTTTCTCCCTGTATAGCGAAGTAATAATGAGAGAGATCAAAGAGATGCCAGGAATACTAGTTGGAGGTTATAATATAAATAATATACGCTATGCAGATGACACAGTATTGATGGCGGATAATTCAACAGACCTACAACAATTATTAGACGTAGTAGTAACAGAGAGTGCAAGGAAAGGACTCTCCTTGAATATCAAGAAAACAGTAACAATGGTAATATCAAAGAAAATGGTGACACCAAAATGTGACATAGAAATAGAAGGGAAAATCCTTAACCAAGTTGATAATTTTAGATACCTAGGGGCATTTATAACATCAGATGGAAGATGTACAACAGAGATTAGGAGCAGAATAGGGCAGGCAAAAGCCGCATTTCAGAAAATGAAGAGTATCTTATGCAATAAGTCACTATCACTGAATGTAAGAAAGAGAGTGCTGAAATGCTATGTAGAACCAGTTTTGCTGTATGGCAGTGAATCTTGGAATGTAAATGAACAAATTAAGAAGAAATTAGAAGCAACAGAGATGTGGTTCCTGAGACGAATGTTGCGAATTCCTTTGACTGCCAGAGTAACTAACGACGACTGCCTGAAACAGGCTAACGAAACTAGAACATTATATACAACAATAAGACAGAGACAAACAGCTTTCCTCGGTCATGTGATGAGAAGAGAGGCATTGGAGAACATCGTAACAACTGGAAAGATCGAGGGGAAGAGATGCAGAGGTAGACCAAGAGAAGTGATGCTGGATGGATTGAGACGGTGGCATGGAGGAATATCAGCAGCAGAGTTGATCCAGAAAACCAAAGACCGAGATCTATGGAGAGCCATGAACGCCTACGCCAGCCGGCACGGCACTTGATGATGATGAAATCACTATTTCATTGTGTAAAAAACAAACAATTTTTAAACTGATTTAAACTGAATTATTATTAAAGTCAATTTTAATAACTTTTTTTTTAAACTAAAAATTTGTATATGTCTTTGACAGATGATTATAATCCACGAATAGTAAACCGTTCCCATTTTCAAAATCTTGACCACTGTGCTAGTTGAGAAAAATACAAACACTCGTAACTAAGAACAAATTCATCAAATCAATACCAGATGGAACAAGCACATGTTTTAATGCTAATGATTGACAAAGTGAATTGGTTAATGGCTAGCAATTATCTACTAGAACAAGCATAGAGTTATTACAACATATTGTGAAATTTGAGAAGGAATGAAGATTGATTGATTGATTTAGAAACAGACATCACAGGATTTGGGGCACTCTCATAAGTGCTCAATCTCCATCCTCAGCAGCCAGCGAAGAGTTCCAACACTAATAGTTCCAGTAGCAATCTGATTATATGTCCGTCTCACCTTTCCTCTGAGCATCGAGTGTCAGCCAGATCCCCTCGTCACACCTCGCTGCCTCATTCTTATCAGACTATGGTGATCCATTTGCTCCTCCGAGGTGTACACGTGCTTCCACAAGGCCGCAACCACGTCTGCCTTGTCATGCATCAATACTCCACCAAGTTGTGCCGATCCAGCCAATCTGTCCGCCTGTTTATTCCCCAGCACACCGGCATGCCCCGAAGAAAAGATCCAGGTGATGCTTACTACCCGTGACCTCCAAAGCGAAGCAAGCCACTCTGCGCGAAGCCTGCCTGTCCTCACCCTCCTCAGCATGCTTTCTGAGTCAGTTACAATCACGATGTGTGTATGTATCATGTTCTCCATCCAGCGGAAAACTGCACTGACCGCCTCCACCTCCATTCTTAAGCTAGATGTTGTGGTATCATACGCCAGGCTCTCCTGCACCAAACGTCGACCATTAGCTTTTGCTAAGAATCCCCAGGCACTTCTCCTGCCTCTCAACACCGAACCGTCCGTGTAGATAATCACATCACCCGGGCGAGCATTATCCTGAATTAGTTGCTGGATTTCCACTTCTGTGGCCCCTGCTGGCCATTCTCTGCACTCCCGGCTCAATGTGATTATAACTCTGCACAAGTCTGACTGCTCCGCTGGCACTCTAACCCACTCCTCTCCTTGCCTAATGTTCTCCAAGGGGCACACCTGTCTGATCGTATCCTCCGCCTGAGCCATCTATGATTTCCCTCTTATCAGTCTCTGACCCTTAACTGCGTCCAACCCTCATGCAACGGGTGATCTGTGTCTGCAGCTACTCTGAGGTATGCCTTCGCCTGCATCACCTTGAGCCTATCTGCAACAGTCAGCAGACCAAGGATGTAACGCATACACACTACTGGGGTGTCTCTGGTGCATCCCAGAATGACCCGCATATCTTCGTTCTGTATGCGCTGTAATTTCACCAGCTGACTCTTTGAGACAGTGAGTAGTCCTTGTCCATAATGTCACTGAGAGGATCAAGTGCTGGAATAGTGTGAAGAGCATTCTCTGCTCTGTGTCCTTTGCAGCCATAGTTTTAAGTGCATTGGGTCCCTTTTGAGATCTTGTCACAAACGTCTCCACATGGTCCTTGAAGGACAGATTCCTGTCAAATGTGATTCCCAGATACTTCAGTTTGTTCTCTCTGTTGATGCTTCTACCATCTATCGTGAGGCTTGGGACATCATCTCTACCAATCCTGTTGTCCAGAGAGCACACAAAACGGCCGCCTTTTCTGGGTGGATGACAGCACTCATTTCAGTGCACCAATCAAGTCACTTTGTCTACTGTCGCCTGCAGCTCCTGGGCTGTTTGCTCCCTATCTCTCCCCTGCCTATATGCAAGAATATCATCTGCAAATGTTAGTATCCTTCCAACCCCTGGTGCTTCTAGGTTTGCAATCTTGCTCGTATACACGTTAAAGAGCACCGGTGAGATTGCATATCCCTGTGGCAGTCCCGGGGTTTTTGAGAAGGAAATGACATTTAAGTTTGTGGATGTAACTTGATAGTCTTATAACTGTTTTCTTCAGCTTGTGGGGGGCTGTCCAGCTTGGCATAGACTTTGAGTACGTCAAGACACAGATCGGCCAGATGCTTACAAATGAAGAAATGAGGCAAAGTGTGACAGATCTGACCATCTTCCAGCAGATGAGGGGCATTGTTTTCTTGTTAAAACGACAACCTAGTCAAAAGCAATCCAGTAGCAGATTAATGGACAATATTAGTAAGTTCCTGTTCAAGATTTTGTTTGTGTGTGCTCATGTAAAGTTTTTTGTTTGCCTAACACTTTATGTTTGTACCATTTTGATAAATATATTTTCATGTGTTTTCTCTATGTCTATTTATGTGAATATAAAAGTTTAGGTAAGGTTGTAGGAATGTACTAGCTTGTCCATGAATCTGCAAGGTATGTGGCCACATTCCAAAGCACTTTCTCGAAGGGCAGCGAGAGAATGGTAGTTGGAAAAATTGAATGTCTACGGCTTCATTTCAAAGATTTCGTGCAAGCGGTACATGAAGACTTTGAGCATAAGCTGAAAGCATTGAACAAAGGCATAATGGCTTGGGTGAGGACGCTGTGATGCTAGACTCTTCTTACTCTAAGAACACATCTCGCTACAGTAGAAATTGACTAGAGAAGGCAGCACATAAAGGTTACATGAAATATTTCAGAATTATTTTAACTTCTGTTGTAATTAGTTGCTTCATTTGAACAGATTGTTATTAATTATGGCGCCAAGTTAATCAAAGTGTGTGACATTTTCAGTTTCTTCACTACTGGTTCTAATTTTTGGTTAAGTAGTTTTGTCTTTCTCATTATTGAGGCATACATTTGTATATTTCCCAGACCATCCAGGTTGTTTGTTTAATATAATGTCGCTCTCTCCACAGTGTGTGATTCCGCCTCATCTGTCCCATCTCCCGAGGTCACCTCAGCTGATGCCAGGACAATCACATCAGCGTCCCCAGGCTCTACAACTCTGGGCAATGGGATGCATAAATCTAATCCAGGGGTACCGCTTTCACAGGAGGAGGAAGATGTGAACACAGTTCCCAATGTTCAAGAGTGGTTGGCTCTCAGAACTATTGGTGGCTCCAAACCATGGAAGTTCCCGGCCTGTTTCTCCAGAAGTTCCAGTGATGACTAGAAGATTCATGATTTGCTGTGCAAGGCATGCATACAACTAGAAAACTACCAAAATGACTATGAAATATTTGGCAATGTGGTATTTATTGTTGGCAGATTTAAGTATAAGTACTTGAATGTTTTAATTTGAAGCTGTCATAATTAGAAACATTATTTGCAGTTTAGGTACATTCGATATTTATTATGCTATATTAGAATTGCTGTTTACCATATATTAGTAACATATATATATATATATATATATATATATATATATATATATATATATATATATATATATATGTATATGTGTGTGTGTGTATATATGTATATATATATATATATATATATATATATATATATATATATATATATATATATATATATATATATATATAAATTGCAGTCATATTCTACTAAATTGCAAGTTTATTTTCATCTCACACCATTGATGATAGGTTTTAAAAAGTGTTAGCATTTTGATGGTATAGATTTATTGTGATATATGTTTGTACGTTCAGAGACACAGTAGTACATATCTATTGTTTATTTGAAAATAAAAGAGGTCAGGTGCTAGATATAGGCTCATAATAACCACATGTATTTAACAAAGTAATTGTCTTGTGGCATCATGTTGAATAATAGACAAAAGTTTCCCTCAGTTATTTATATCTGGTGCATGAAATAATAAATTTGGTTGTATAGTGGCATTTCTTGATTGACTGTTTTGAAGTTGAAATTTTTCAAAGATGTGGGAATTGTAGTCAGCAGACTTTTCTGGCAGGTTCTTTATATATGATCTATAGTAATAAAATAAGGAAATGGAATGGGGACAGTTATAATCAATGCAGATGGAAGTTAAGAAAAGAGGGGAATAATATAAATTTAGAAGAAAATAGCAAACTGTGTTTGGGAATTTGGAAGGGCAACATATAATTATCATCCTAGAAAGAACTTGTAAAAGTGGACGCTAAAGAAAGCAGATTGATATGGACACAGTTGAAGATGATGGTCCATAATAGAAATTGGAGAGCTGCTTGCAGTCCTGTTTACAGTGAAGGCATTCAGAAATAAATTCATTTAAAAGAGTTAAACTATTTCTGCTTTCTCTGAAGTATTCTAATTGTGAATGTTGCAGTAGTTAAACTGTGAATTATTGTAATATCTCAGTGTTTTTGTAAAGATAAAACCATTCGTAGCACAAAGTGTGTTAATTAACAGTATCAGATAACACAGAGAGCTGGAAATAAATGTTGTTTCTGTGCTGGAAATCAATTTATAACCTATGTAGTTTAGTACAAACGTATGGTGTCTGTTTGCTCATGAAGGTCGATCTTTATATTGCTTTAAAAAAAAAAAGTGAGTCTTGTCAGTCATACTGGTGCTGTTATTATTTCATACCTGTTCAGATGTTGAAAGTATACAGTATATTACATTAATAAATAGTTAATTTTATTTTCCATACTGCTGAGTAACAAATAGTTTATATTAAGTAAGTATCTGTATATATAAAATATATATCGTTGACTGGAGCAACATCATCAAGGATAAGGAGAGATAGAATCATAGCGTGCTTGCAGATTTTTGCAAGCTGAAGAATATATAAATATATATTGGATAATGCCACAAGCTTTTGTTGCATAAAAAAAAACTAATCTTTGAAACGTCTACTAAATAGTAGAATTTTATATTCAAACTCATGTCCTTAGCCCAAATTATTAACCCTTTGAATAATGTTCCTCTTGTTCTTCAGATACCTTCAAATGAATAAAACAGGTTAGATTTACTTTATTTTCTGTGGCTAGCATTAAGGTCATTTTTGTTGTCTCATCCATTGTGAAATTCATTGGACGATTGAGCTCACATTTAATTTTCATTACTGGGTGCAGTCATAATTGTATTCTGTATTATTATTCCATTTAAAGAAAAACTGATTGGCCGATATTGGTCTTCTGTTATTAGCTTTAGGTGCAATCCCTAAGGGTCCTTATTGTGGGAAAGCAGATTATAGAGAAATCATGCTCAGACTTTAAAAAATCTGTATCTCGTGGGCTTAACAGGTTAAACCACAAATGAGTATGAGGTCAGGAATCGGCATCATTAAACTCGAGGCATTTCCTCTCATGTACCGTCCTCTTCTTCAGTAGCCAATGGAAAGTCCTCATACTGATTATACCAGTGGTAACCTAATTAAAAATCGGCCCACACTTTCCCCTATGGGCTGAGTGTTGTCCAGACTTTCTGCTCAGGCCTTGCTAAATCAGTCTCTCCAGATAAGGATCATCTGCACACCCCAAATAAAACAGAACCTACCATAATTTTGATGTAATGGTCTCATAAGCACATTTGATTACAAAAGTTCATTGACTGTGTCATCACACATGTGTTTAGGAGACGTTCTTACCTATATATTTACATTTTGCTGTGTTTCAAACAGATTTATAATGTCATCATTTCTTCTTTGTGTGTGTGAGCGTGCTGATTGGCGGTAGACATTTCTAGGAAACATACCTAACATTTAGTTGATTCATTGTGATCACAAATTATGCCAGCATTTCTCCTATACATATACTCAGTACGTGTAGGTTTCATTTCCTGAAGAGGTGAACTTCAGATGGAAAATTGCAAATTCTATTTCATAACAATGTTAAATTGTAATTTCTAAGCAGGTCTGGGGACTTACAAGTTTATATATAAACATAGTAATATATGGGAGCTGCGGTAGCACAGAGACTAACTAGCATGACAGCCCGGTGGTCATATGTTTGAATCCCTTCAAGGCACGGATTTTTTCAGTGACTTAAACTCACAATCAGGTTGGCCTAGCCTATAATGGGTACCAGAAAATTACTTTGAAAGTAAAGGTGGCTGGTGTGACATTGACTGCATCACGAATCTAGCGCAGATTGGTCTAGAAATATGGGGCTGGTACCATATATGCAGTATCTCACAATGTAAAATGGGTTCTTGTTGATAAGATGTGATAAGTTTGATATAACAGACAGTAGAGGCTTGTGGCTGAGAGGTTACGGTTCATGGATACCTGGTTTAATTCCAGCACAGGAATGGGCATGTTTTCTAGAACCTTTGGTGTCTGATGATGTCACACTCCCCCCCCTGATCTCTTGGGTAGTCCGCTAGAATATCTAGCCTTCTTCAATGGGGTGGAAAACAGGAGGCTCTGCATGCCAGTTGTTCATGTTAAACATCCCATTTTAAGTGGAAATTGCAAAGGATAGGCTTTAAGGCCACTGCCCTGGCATAATTGTTAGGGAAGAAAACCTACCCACAGGTAGATGGTCTGTTACCCTGGGTGGATTCTGCCTAGAAGAAACAAACCTTATAAACATGTATACTGAAGTTGGACCCGATAAGGTGTTTAACCAGGTGTTATGAACTTCCCTGGAAAGAAACATGAAAAAGAAGATTAATCTGGCTTTGGTGCAGTAAAAGTGGGCACTGTTTGTCTGCAGTGTGTGGTTTTTAATCAGTGTGTTTCTTTAAAGGCATACAGGAACTTCTTCAGTTTGGTCAGAGAGTGAATTTGAAATGTTTGTGCATGTATTTCCTGATAGTTGTGGTTGTTTGGCCAGTTTTAGAAGGTGTGAATGGCTCACGGTCTTGCCAGAACAGTAGTCTGGGTTCAGTCTCCAGGTGAAGGGTACACTTGCTAACCCAGCATCATGAGTGGAATAGAGTGGTGGCTAGACCGGACCCCACTCAAGTCTGGGATATATTATATGTGAAGACTATCACCTAACATCTGTGTATGTCATGGGGTTACATTAACTGTATTGTATATTTTATGAAAGCAAGCAGCTTCTTCTCTATGAAAATATAATGCCAATAAACAATAGTAATGTTGCCGACTCATCACTTCTAGAGTGCCAGATTTTTGCAGATGCTATCGGTGTCATCTGTGGTGATGTTTTAGCTAACTGGTGTATTTAAAAATAGGTGAAATATTATTTTGTGAGGCTTAGTAGACAATTGCACACACACTGTCATCATGTCACAGGTCCTTTGTAGAACACCACTCCATCATGACCTTCCAACAAGATTCTCGATCCTTCACCAGCTCACTTGCCTCATGAATATACTCAATACTCAAAGTTTGTGACATTTTCATTTTCTTCATTGTTGAGTGTGATGTTTGGTTGAGATGTAGTTTTGTCTGTGGACATTATTTTCATTTTTTAAGTTAAGAAGAATATTTTGACTTTCAGTGTTCTTTTAGCAGAGAGAATATTACATCTTCCAGTTTGTGTACCCTGGATTAGGTATCATGTTTTGTGCTGTTGAGATGAGAATATCTCTCACTTTTGTGGCTAGCTTATCAAGCTTATTATGTCTACTTGTACTGCCATCAACACCTTGATTTTGTTTGTTTTTTAATGTCAATGTTATATTCAGGTGTATATCACCCACATCAAACGGTATTAATCATGCTTCTTTTATCATTTTTTTTCGGTTTCATCTTAAAATAATAAGTTCATTATCTGTGTCACAATTTGCTTCCGGCATTGTCCCTGTGGATGTTATACATGTCCTCCATCTTTGTTGTGTTAAGATGTAATCAAATTGGTTCCTGCAGTTACCATCAGTAATGTTCCTTTACGTTGTAAGTCTGATAATGAAAAGTTGATAATTGACAAGAAGTGCTGAAGAAACTCAAAAGTCCAACAGTGTGTGTCCGACCAATTGCACGCCTGACTTGTTTAGTTCTGTAAAGCTAACAATGATTCCAACTACATGATTAGGGAACCTAGTAGAATTCTCTGTGTTTTCTAAGATGCATTCAATCAGTAGAATTTCAAAGTCGTTTAATGTGCACCGATTCAAATTGGTTTGTTCCGATTCAAATTGATTTGTGCTCATTGACTTTAATGTGTACTTTATAACATACATAATACATTTCATTTATATGCTAAGAAAAAGCTATTTGTTGGTATCCATCCATTATTGGAGACAGTGTCTGGTCCCTAAGGCTTAGACTTTAGGGGTCTACAGCATATACATAAATGCAGACAAACATTGCTTTGATTAGTTAATGGTTGTTATTCACTTTAATTGTGATATTATATATATGACCATATTATTTTACCTATTCAATAAGAGATACTAATTTCGTATGCCTGTGACAACAAAATTGTTCTTAAATAAGGACTGGCTTTATTCATATGCACTTCACACTAGAGATCTGAATGTTGTTAATGTGTAATATCACTATCGTAAAGTTATGGAAGATTTAATTATTATATTGTTCAAGCTCTTGGTTCCTTTTTTCACTGATAACTTTGTAATGTTATTACATTATTTGCCAATTTGTTAGGTATTTTTCCTTGTATTATGTATTTTGTGTGACTTTATGATTCTGTTTTCGAGAAGAATAGTTAACATTGTTTGTTTTGTTACTTTTATATTTGCATTTTTTATGTAAGTAATTAAAAAGTAAATGACCCATTTACCCGTCATAGTGCATATTCAGCATGCGGTGCTAGGCCCACATTTTCAATATAGCAAAGATAAGTGTATCCTTGAATAGAGAACATGTAGTGAGATTCTGACAGCATGCCTCAGCAGACCTGGGCCATACAAATACAGATTCATGAACTTTTGTTGTGCTTCAGATGACGTTTGAATAACAAGGTGAGCAGGTGGATAGTGTCAGCTTTACAAGAACATGATACAACAAACTAAAAGACTGTTCGGATGGACAAATGGACTAAAATAACTACATTAAGACAATATAATATGTAAATGTTCATGATAAAAAGTTAACAGATGTAGTGAAATGATATGTAAGATACTTTCTGAGCATGTGCATGATTCAGAGAAGCGGAAAAATTGTAAGTTGAACCTCTCCACTTCATTATTTTCAGAATGGTATATGCACTTTCTCATCTTTACTGCATGTAACCCTGTAATACATCACCCTGTAATACTGTTGCATTCTTGGTATCATTAACTATTCTTTAACTTAAATTTGTCATCAATTCACTTTTTGTCATTTTCTGTAATGGATTTCAATTTTATTCCTGTGTGGTTGACTGTAAATGTGTAACACATTTATTTCAATAACAATTTTATAACAGTTGAAGTTTCAGATTTACAACTTAAGGAGCAGGTAGAGTGAGAAAATGCAAGAATATCAAGATAGGTATAACAAATGGATTGCTGGAAGCTATAGAGAAAACAGCTAGAGAAAACATCCCTTTTGACAAAGCATCCTTAGCTCTTAGTACAGGCTTGAACAGGATTGACTGATTGGCACCTTGCCCGTCTTGACAGACAATAGTTTGTTACATTGTGCTTCGAAAATGACATAATAACTACAAGACATGGTGGTAGTGAATGTGACTGATCAGACCAGTTCACGCTTTATATGTTTGCCCACAATGGAGGCATGTAAATACATGGTCATGTCTGCCGTCACGCATCATCTGATTCTCACATGCCCAGTGTGAGACATATCGGCAGTCATTTTCTCCCATATCCTTATGCAAACAGGATTGATAATTTATAACACTTAAATAAATGTGAAGACAGTCCCATGGCAGATACAATGGTACCTCGGGTTACGAACTTAATTCATTCCAGAACTCGGTTCGTAACCCGAAACATTGAAGTCAATGAAATAAAGACAATCCGTTTCAAGATGAAAGAATCATTCTTTTTTATTAACATTCGGTCGTTTACCTGACAAAACGCAAAGAATGTGTGTACTTCACTTTTTATATAAAGAGAAAGAAAACAACCAAATGAATTAAATGTAAAATAAAAAGAGATTTAGTCTATCTTTATTACTAAGAAAACGATCATGGGAAATTTGTCACTTTCTTTGTTATTCTGAATCAATAGTTTCAGGAGTATCTTGTAGCTGTTTCTTGGCAGCTGACTGGGAAATCTTTCTGCACCAAGAAACAAGGGAAATTTGTCGATTCCTTTGCTGGAGAATCTTTCTGAAGTCGGCCATCGCGTTATCATTCATCACATATAGGGGCATAGGGCTTGTTAGCAACAAGTTTATTTGGATGATGGGTCACAATGAAGTCTTCGGCGTCTGCCCACTTGCTGCAAATTTCTTTAATCCTGGCAGTTGAAACGGTCACTGACTCCTCATCATCGGACGACTGCTCCTCCTTTAATGTCTTTATCTGTTCATTCTGAAGATCCACAAGCTCATCTGTAGTACTGTTTGTACTGGACGTGATCATTTGTCTTCAATGTTACACCTTGCTCTCTCTCGCTCGCCTTCATTCGTAACCTGAGGCACTGTTTGTTACCCGAGACATACAATTTTCAAAGTTGTTCGTAACCTGAATTGTTTGTGACCTGAGGCGTTCGTAACCTGAGGTACCACTGTATTGCCCTTAGGGTGTGACGTGTTAGGCATTCACATATTCTAGGCTGTGACTTAGTGAGATGGGGTGGCCAGTCCCTTCCTCTTTGCCTTTCTTCATAAACAAGCTGCAACCTACTGAGTTAAACTTGATGTTTCATATCACTCTTAAGTCATCATACAGCTATTAGTCAACAAGACTAAACAGAGGAAAGAGTTGTGTTGAAACAAGCTAGATAAAATTGGACAAAGCTGCAAATATTTATAGCTTAATTAGTTGATTTGTAAAATCCACATGCACCGCAAAAAAAAAGTGCAGAGGAAAACAGATAAACACCAGTCTGCCAATCATTAAAAAAACATAACTAGATGATTGGGTTGCAATGTTAAGAAAGAGCCATTAAAACTGTCTACTGAATAACTTCTTGTAACGCTCTACACTTCTGGGTTCAAATGTGTTTTTATTGTTTATTTTCTTTTGCTGTGCTATACCCATCATATTGTGTTTTGTATCTTGTTTTCTCTTCTAAATAGGAATTTTTGTTCTTATTGCATAATGTTTAATAGTCTATGTATTTTTTTTTTAATGAAACTGATGTTTTCCTACTTTCATGCATTATAATTTGTTGCGGTAATTATAGGCATGTTGACTAATGTATCTCATCTTTTACACATGCAGCTTTTTTTTCAGTTATATGTATTGCTCAATCCTGATGTATGGTTATCTAGGATATCAGTAATCCTCAAAATATTTTCATTTTTTAGATGCATTTGCACTTCAAGAAGTCTTTTGTTGCACTGCACATTCTTTATTTATATTTGTGCCATTATTTGCATATATTTTTTGCACTCTAGTTTTAAAATCTAAATGGTATGTATTATTTGTGTTGGAAGTAGTCTGCTCAATTCAAGTTTTATATTAGAATGAAGCTTGGTAACATAGTGGTTAAGTTACTTTCTTATGGAAGCACTTGATCAGGTTCAATTCTCAACAGTGACTGGATTTCTTTTTCCTACCAGTAAGACTCAGGAATAGTTCTTTCACACAAAATAGGTGCACAATAATTTCCAGAAATTTCCGAGAGGGAAAGACAGCATGGAAGGGAACAGGTCACACCACCTCATCCCATGACCAAGAATTTTTAAAGGCCAAACACTCCACACCCCAGTGCCAGTATCTGCCATGGAACTACCTTATTTTTTTTTTAAACAGTAAAATATCCAGGCCCATGGCAGTGTAGATTTGTGTACATTTTGTAACAGAACATGCTATTGAACTAGGTATACAGACCTCAGGGACAATTCTGGGAGGGGAGAGGTCATTCAGGATTATGTAAATATGTTTTTGTGTATTTATATTACAGTTTTTGTAATATTATATTCAAGTGGGTTATATATTTGCCTGTCCTGTGTGGAACACAAACTTGCAGTTGTTTTTCAATAGTTGATGTCCATGACTTCCTTATTCAGTTGTACAAGTAGCTCACAATCATTTTAATCTGCCGTTTCTTTGTGTATTTCACTTCTCATCTCATCTCTTATAGTTTGTTTATGAATCAGATAGTGTAAGTAATTTGATAACAACAACAGCAAAAACGCAAGTAAATTCATTGCTTTACTAAATATTTTAGACTGAAATGCAGTTATTACGAAGCTTTAGATACAGTATGTGTGCTATTGAGAAAGCAGACATTTCAGTATCACTTGATGTATGCAAAAAAGCTGAGATATTATAATTTATATTTACAAAATACAGATAAGTGCATGACAATTTTTTGACATTTATATATTTGTTGCTTGAAAATTAATAACCACAAAATCATACAAATAATTTATGAGGACTAACTTGTTCTAAAGAATTATCATGGAAGGAACCACAGATATGTATATTAAACAGTATAAATATTAGAGGAAAGGAAACACTGCCACTGTGTTTATGATAATATCAAGAGAAAGGACCAGAATTTGTGCTTATGGTTTGTCAACTGTGTCAGTGACTTGAGAAGGTGAAACATCTTTAGAGTGTTAGAACTCTTAAAAATGTATCCGGAAAGCCTTGTATGATAGAGAATGTTTATAGTCAGTAGTGAACAGATGTGAAAACAAGCAAGTAGATTCTTCCAGCAGATGTGCTGGTGTGTTTAGGTGCAGTACTCATCATTGGGCATGGGCTGAGCTACAAATGAAGAAAGAAAAAAGAAGCATGGCTGTTATTTAGCATTGAGTGAGTGGCACCTTGCAGTCTTTACAGACTAAAGTATGTGGATTGGAATTTGGTCAAAATTCCATCTCACAATGCCTGGGCAGAGCTTCAGAGAACATGTGATGCCCACACAGCATGTTCTCTCTCTCTCGGCCTTGCCTTGTTTGATCCAGAGGAAAGGATAACCAGTACGTCTGGAACAAGGTAGGCTGCAGACTCTGGCGGCTCAGCATCAAACCTCCTAGACCTCGCCTCCATGAGCAGGAGGCGAATGGTGGCCAGACCCTAAAATCCTTGGAATTTGACTTAGAGGCGTTCAGTCAAATCCCACAGGTAAGGGTCGTATACGCACCTGGACCACTGGGCGCGTGCACCCGTCAATCGCAAGTTTTGCATTGAGTTGGGCACTCATAAGTGGGCATGTGGTGCAATGGTTAGGATTTTACGCTGACAATGGCATGAACATGGATGGACGAGGGTTCGGTGCGGAAGGTAAGACTGGTCACTGATTTCACTGTGCACTGTGGCCTACGAAATGCAAAGGTCCTAACACTTCACATAACCATAGCAGGCTCCTGCAACAGGACTTAGTCTTTGTGTTTTTTAGGACATTCAAAAGACATAACCAACTGTACAACTCTTGTTAATTCCTGCATGATTTAAATAAACAAAAATAACAACAAATATGTACTAATCAAAATCCTTCTTTTAAATGCTTTAGCATAAGTCAGTAAGTGAATGATTCGTAATTGCTCCATGTTCAAAGGTTACAGATGCCAGGATTCGTATCATATAGGGACAGCAGAGTTTAAAAATTTTTTTTAGATGAAGTTGAAGATTTAAAATCTGAGGGTTAGAGGGAGATTGAATGCAGATTTTCAAAACCAGTGCGGCGTACCAAATGACTGCTGTTCAAATACTGAAGGATGATATTTTTTTTTTAAACTGGAGTGCGGGCACACAAGTGACAAAGTAAAATAACAGATCCCTGTAAACATGAATGTTTGAGACATAGTTATAATTGAAAAGTAATGATGTGTGAAGCAAGAAGATTTGGGGGCTGGAGAATTGTTGTGTGATGAGATGTCTGATTGCACTGAATATGGTAGATGAAAAAGTACGCGTTGTAAGTGGAGAGTAATAAATAATAGTTTCTGGAGTCTATTTTGTGATATAGATGTGCATCATAGGGAATGAATAAGCAGAGTCTCTAGATTATGGTTGTACAAGGAATTTGCAGCTAGGTAGAAACCACCATATTTCTCCTGAAGTTAATGTGCAAAAGCGTCATGTTATACAGATGAATGGTAAGTTGTGCATCCTGGACATTTATCAAAAGCTGGAAGTCTACATTTCAACAGTTGTCATCAGTGATTGAACCTGGGTAGGGAGGCGGGGAAGGCAGTGACACAGATTGCCAGTTTAGAATACTAGTTTAAACTAAATGAACAGAAACTATAAAAAGCTCTGTTGCCATGTGTGGCATTATGTGACAACATAATTGGAAGAAACAAGATCTGCTGTTTTTTCAGCAACCTGTTTTTAAAAAAACAAACATTATTTAACATAACTAAAAACATGACAGAAACAAGTAATCATACTCATACTAAGGAAAGGACACAAATGAGAAAATGAGAACAAATGCAAAAAGAAAAAGAGGTAGTGGAACACATAAATATCAGTTATTTATCAATAAAATAGTCACTGCTTTATACAATGTCAGGAAATGTGCTAGCAACATTTTTAGCAGCATATTGCGTTTGTGCTTTGTAAAGGCTTACCTACAAAACACATGGATGATATATGACCATATGGGCCCGCCCCCTGATAGTATAAGAAGGTATAGGGGCCAAAACATTTAGTGAGGGGAAACTTCTTCTGTTGATTAGTAGTTCCTATCGTGCTTGTTCCACAGCAGAGTTTTTACCACTGTTTGTGCTTTGTAGAGGCTCACCTACAATACACATGGATGGATATCTGTGAACACTAATAGTTAAAGACACGCTGATGAATGAAACCAGATATTCAAGGATGCTCGAACTAGGAGATAATTGTGGGTCTGGTATGAAGAAACATGAGAGGATGGTCTACATGTTTATGAGTGTGTCAGGGGAACAGTTAGCATCTACACCTTGCGAGCATCTTTGGGTGTGCTTAGAATGTTATGATGTACATTCTTAAATAAATCAATGAATCAGTCACACATACTTACCTTCATACATTCTCCAGTCTTCTTCCATAGATCACACACAGCCATCTCACCTCTGTAGCACTGATAAGATTTGATATGCCAGAATCAAACATGCTGTAAATATTCTGTTGTGGGTGGTTTTCTAATCTTCTTCTTCTTCTTCTTCATTTGTTCGGTTGAAATATGTCTGTAACTGCAATGTTTTTTAGTTCACTTAGCGGTCTATAGAGTTTATCTTCCACTGCCATCTCTCTAGACCAGAAGGTTTGCCTAGATATGTTATATTTTGGGCAGTCTTGGAGTATGTGCTCTGCTGTCTGCGATGCCAATCCACATGTGCACATGGCTGATTCACCAATCTTGAATTTTGTATACATGTGGTTGCGTAATCTATTGTGTCCTGTTCTGAGGCGCAGAATAATGAGTTGTTCTGATCTGTCCATAACGTGGTAGTTGTCTTGAGCAGGTTTTGGCGGCTTTCTGACTGATTTGATCATTCTTTTCTTTTGGTGGTATATATCGGGCTCTCTAATGTGTGAAATGTAGTAGTCTTTACAATGTTTTGTTGCCGAGGGATCTCTAACATGTGCAATGGGCATGTGTATAATAATAAGAAGCGTGTTTAATTTTAAGAACAACTTATTGCAAGAGATCAATAAAAACTAAATTGCCATTTTCTGAGAACTTTTGTACGTATGAATATGTATGTACATATTTATCACTGTTAACTATATTTTAAAAGTTATGAAAATACTCATTAAATAGGTACTGCTAGGCTGGGTCAATACTCATCTAAATTCAATAATACAATTGTATTATTTTTGTTTTTTAATTTTGCTTAAATCATCTTTTCTCACATTTCATTTCCAGGCATTGATTTTTGTTTTAGTGATTCCTGTGAGATGAAGGATTGCTGTAATCAGTAATGTATATATATTTTCTTTATCTGTGATATGAAAGTAGAGACTTTCGCTATAATTAGTTTAGGAACCTAAGAGTTTAGATATTCTGTTTCCATTTTGCCCTACATGTTTGGTTTATTTATTTATTTACTTTTATTTTCTACACACACAGACACACACATATGTATGCTATAAACATAGTAGCAAGGGATCAAAGCTTGAAAGGAAAATGTGTACATCGTATAGATTACTGATGGTCCCCAAAGAATGTGTCAGGTAACATTATATTGCCGTCACTATGGAAACAATCAGGGTTTTTTAACTAAAATGTTACTGAAACTTTCTTAGAATATCGTGGACCAAGACAGAAAAATGAAGAAAACTGGCTCATAACCACATCTTGTTTTGGAAAATGAAATATTGTGGCCAAATCAAACATTACAGTAGCTTGGAATGAACCTGGATGGAGGACAAGGATTGACTGGCACGAAGATGCATACTGGACATACAGACACTTGGACGTGGGTGTGCATGAGGCAGGAAAACTGGCCATGGGTCGTGAGATTTCTTGGCAGGCCTTGATGAGAGCGGCAATCTGTATATATAGATGACAAATTATTGAGATATACATTAAGTGCTAGTGTGTCCGCCTACATTAAGTGCTATGGTGTCCACCTCGAGTGCTGGAGGTCCCGGGTTCAGGCCCCAGTGAGGACCGGGATGTATTAAAAAAATCCACCTGGACTTCCAGTAATAAAATTTCCCCTGGTCTCTGGGTAGTGAGATCAGATGCCCGTGTGTATTGTTGCGCACGTAAAAAATCCCTTGGCAGTTGGAAATAAAAAAAGAGTAGCCTAACGGCGCTGCCCGGGCAAAATTTCGAGTTAAATATCTACCCAAAGTATTTCAGGATTCTCGCCGATGCAACAGAGTTCGTGCATTGAGCATAGTTTCTCCAGTCTCAGGTTTGAGTTAGGAGGAAAACGGAGCACTTATGGGTTAAGCCGTGTGCCGTGATGTTGAACAAAAGACTAAGGACTAAGTGCTAGTACCTGTTCATTGCCACAGAACTCTAACATAATAGACATGCATCATAGAGGGTGACACAGTTTTAACATGTTACTGTTTGGGTTTCATCCTTGCACTCTGGACAAGTCCATATGTGCTCAGACCCTCCCCCCAACATATGCATCAGTGTGTGGTGGCTAATAGTGCCAGTTCTGTGTTGGTTGACGAGGCCCTTCATTCTCCCAATATGCCTCTCATGTCTGGCCATGCCAATTCTCACTTCTTAAACCATCTTAACATGCAACCAACAAACAGATAGACAATCATTATGTACTTTTGACAACATTTCTTGGGTTTGCCAACAGGATGTTTCTCAGGGCTAAAGGTAACATGATCTGGCAGCTACCATATTCTGTACTGGCTTGGGGTTTAAGTTTACCTGAAATTACCATTCTTGATCTAATCAGAAATTAGGACTTGTCTCCAAATGTGAGAGAACTGTTAACTTGGCTACCAATATAATTCTAAGGTCATAAAGTTGGAAACTCAAAGAGAAGATGCTGAACATCTCAACGTCATGGTATAGGGAAGTATTGCTATTGGAAAATATTGATAGCACACGTCACAGAAGGATGTGAAGAAAAATGACAATAAAGGCCATATGTTATGGACTTCAAGAAGACAATGAGAATGTAAATTAAACACCTGGAGCATTCTATTATTAATACACTACTTACAATATTTTAGAGAACATGCCATGAAGCATAAAAAGAAAACAAACATTTGATAATGAAACTAAGATTAAAACTCTGCACAAATATATTGCTTAACAGGATCAGTGGAATCAGATAAGCAAATGTTAATGTTTTAATGAACAGTTGCAACTAAAAGCGGCAGATTCATGTGAAGTGAACACTAGTCAGTAGCTAGCATGCTAGTGATCGTTGTTGTTGATTATTCAGCTTTCACCTTGTGTGTAATCCGTATGTCAGTACAGAAGAGCTATGTGTGTGCGTGCAAGCACATGATTTTGGTTATAGTAGTTTATTGTGGAGGGCGGACGCGCCATGGACCAGGCTGACATTCTGAATGCTCTACGAGAAGTGAGACTTTTGCAAGAACCAAGTGATGACTGTGAATCTACAACAATGGCCAGACTGCGAGAGCAGCAAATTAAAAGAGGGGTGGCCAAACAAGAACACTACGCAGGAAGCCAAAGAAGATTGATAAACCAACACAGAACTGGCGTCGTTAGCCGCTACACGCTGCGGGATTTGCTGAGGAGGGGATCCGAGCACTTATGGACTGAATGGTCCGATGTGCAACGAGGATGATCTGTCGACTAACTAACTAACTAACTATTTCATTATTTGTTCACACTTACATTTAAAAATAAATAAAGACAAAGGGCGTCGATGTGGCTGATAAGAGGATAAGAGCACTTACTCCTAAACTTCCAGTACACTGATTGCGAGGTAGGCAATTTAACCCCTTCGTTCCCATTAAGTTAGACTTCAAATATTGACTTCTTGTTTAGAAAGCAGTGGCACAATACTGAACATACAATTACCTAGAAAATCAACCTGAGGTTGATCACGTGTCCTGCAAAGCTCATGCAACATTTTTTAAAGACAAATTATTACATTTTTGAAAGTAGATGTTTCACTTGCATGAGTGTGAATTTGGATTTGTGTTGAATCAGTCTATCTTTCCTTTTTTGTGTGGCTTGTGAAGTTTGGTATATTCTTACCTTTCAAATTGATTTTACAATCTGCATTCACATTTATTTTATTGTTGAATTGATGAAATATTTCTTGATAATGTGTGTTGATAAAAACAGTTTATTTAAGTACTGTTTTTATCTGTATGTCCTCTTCAATTAGTTGTCTGTTTATTATGGTAACCTATGTACTAGTAAGGCCACCAAAGAGAATTTGTTGTCATATAGATCATACTCATCATTATCATGTACCATGCCATAAGTTAGGTGGCCCTGGTTCGCCTACCTCAAGCGATCACCATGGATGGATTATACTATTGACATATTACTGTTTATGTAGGTATGCATTTTTATTGTGTAAATATATATTATATATGCTTTATTTATTTTAGTAAAGTTTGAGAGTGAAGATGTCCATTTGTGAGTGAAGACCCATGTTTAGGAGTGAAATTTCCCCTATTTTGTATGTGGCGAAGGGGTACGGACACCATTCGCAATCCTGCACACCGCGTTTGAAATACAGCTGTGGGTGATTTGTTAGCAGACCACCATACATTGTTTTTCATAAAAAAAATGTCATTCAGAAAGCAATGCCAAACTATTGAAAAACTTGCCAAGAAATCAAAAACAGCCACATAATGCTGAGGTTGACTGTGACGTCCTTCAAAGGATATGCAACCAGCCTTTTTTTATGTGGGAGCAGAAAATATGAAACAGTTTCATGTGTATGTGCTGATTGGTTCTGTGTAATGCTAGTGGAACTTTATTACTGGCTGTCATTTTATTTTATTTTATTCTGATTAGATGCTTTTTTGGGGGTTGGAAATAGCATCATCTTTCAGCTTTTAATTTGTCCTGAGTTTTTGCCTTTCACCTCTATCTTACATAAGTTTGTATATTGTTTGTTACTTTCTCTCTCATATGTACATAACCCCCATTAAGTATTGTTAAATGTTATTAGACTTGTGTTTAAGTTTTCTGTTTTTGAAATGGTTTATAAAGGAAATGATTTTTTTTTTTTTAATTTCATGTACATTTTAAAATAATTTTTATTTGCACCCAAATTTGTCTTACTCCACTATTCATATAAGGTCAGAATTCAGTAAATAGTTTATTACAAGTAGTTATATGTTTACTGTCAAACTGTCTGCCATCTACTGCCTATAGTACCTTGCAGTGTGTGTGTGTGTGTGGGGGGGGGGGGGGGGGGCTTGAGACTGAGGAAGTAAGGATGCTTGGCTAGTGCAGTTGCCACGAACTGTGCAAGGTAGGATTTTCTCCCCCCCCCCCCAAAAAAAATATTGAATTGTTTACTGCTTACCATTAATTATATTTTAAGATTAGTACATATTATGAATAGTTTTAAACATCTCTTGATTGATTTTTTAATGTAGTTTTACTTTTGTAGCAATCTTTTCTGTTACTTAAAAACAACAAATAGGACAGGAGATCCTCCTCTTTTTTGTTGTTGTAACTCAATCCATCATGTGCCATGCCGATAAGCGCGGGCGGTCATGATTCACCATTTCACTCGATCACCAGAGTCGTGGATCAGCTCAGTGTTCTTGTCTCGACCATGCCACGCGGCCAAGCTATCCAGGTTTTTACTTCTCTGTCTTCCCCCTTTTCTCTTCCCTTCGGTCTTGACAGTTGTCACTAAGTTCTCCAATTTATTTCTTCTCATAACATGCCCAAAAAATGTTGACTGTCTACATCTAATTTCTCTAATCAGTTTACGATTTTCATTTGTTTCTTGTAGGACTTGGTCATTTGTGTTTTTTCTTTCTGTCTGTCCATGATATTTTTTGCATTCTCCTCAGAAACCAAATTTCCACAGCCATCAGATGTTTTGCTTTTGTAACTACAACCTGTTATTAGAAATATTCAGTATAATTTATTTCAGGAATGTCAGTACAGGCAGGTTTGTGACATCCAGCCAGTGTGTCTATTCCAGTTTACTTGTATGTCTAGTCTCATTTGTTTCAGGACAGACAGGTTCTTGACATCCAGCCAAATTGTCAATTCCAATTTACTTGTATGTCTAGTGTCATTTGTTTCAGGACAGACAGGTTCTTGACATCCAGCCAAATTGTCAATTCCAATTTATTTATATGTCTAGTGTCATTTGTTTCAGGACAGACAGGTTATTGACATCAGCCAAATTGTCAATTCCAATTTACTTGTACTTCTAGTATCATTTGTTTTAAGAGTTTCAGGACATACAGGTTCTTGACACCCAGCCAGTCTACTTTTATGTCCATGATATAAATTAAATGGGTGTGAACTGGTAAAACTCTGGAAATGTAATGAATATAAAAACACGAAGTATCCTTTGTCTTTTGACTTTGCTTTCTTTTAGTGCCCATCAATATCTGTTAACTTATCTTTTATAAATTCTCCCTAATGTTTCCTTCAACTTGTGAATATAGTTTATTTAATTTTATTTCCTGCTTGTGTATATACTCGTTAGATTCCATCAGTTTCACTGTTTCATGATTTCTGTCTGTCTCTTTTTCAGTTGTTCATGTCTGAACATTTTGTTGCCTGCCAAGCTTCTGGGTTTGTATTGCCACATTTACCTTGTTTTCTCACATAGCCATCATCTTTGGTATGTATTGCTTGGTAGTATGTTTGACTACTATTCGCAGTATTGTTAAATATTTCTAAAACTGAGTGATTAATTATATTTATGAATGAATGCAAGGGTTTGTGAATTAATGCCTTTGTTTATGAGTGAAAACCTGTTTTTGAGCAAATGCTTTTGGAATAAGCGTGATTATTTGTATAATGAATTCCTATAATGTTTGAGTGAACACTAACATAGGCAAATTTATTTAGGCACTAAACATTGATAGAAAGAAAGAATTCTTATTTAACAGCTGGAAATATACATACTTTATTTCTGCTTTGATTGGAGATGATTAAAAATAGCTAAATTAACTTAATTTTATTAGTGACAAATGGTTGATTAACTGCTGTATGTGTAATTTTCGCAATGATTAAAATAAACGTACCCTGTTTATATCAGCCATCTTAAGAAGTTAGCACTTAAAAATATATCAGCTACTGTGATGGGCATGCAGTTACCAGGGAGCTACAATGACACAGCAATTAAGTCACTCACCTGCTGGCCCCATGGTCCTGGATTCTGATCTCCCTTGTGGTGGATTTGTGTTCGTGACCCATGTCTCTACTGTCAACCCAGCTTCTTAAACTTAGTACTAGAAAATTGTCTGGGTAGTAAGACAACCAGCCCCACATCACCCACTGAGTGCTGAAGATCAAGACAATCTGTACCTAACACTGTGTTCCCAATGTGCTACAATGACATAGAAAGTCTTTTGCCTTTCACTCTTTCAATATTTCACTAATTACCCTTTGTCTGTGATAAATCCAATGACACTGATCTGTGATTTCGCTGGAGCCCTGACAGTTTTACAGCATATTTCATGTCAGTGTTCCAGACACTGGCAGCTGTTTTTCAGCTAAACATCAGTTTTTTGTGCAGTTTTTTTGGGGGGACTATGCATTTATAGTAAGATGAGAAACCTTACTGACTTTTGGATAAAATAGTGTGTTACTTAATTATTTGTACCTCTCATATTTTTTTTTTTCATGACGTTTTTAATTTTTGTCATTAATTGACATTTTCTGTTGACAATTCACAACATACAAGTAAAACAAGCAAAATTATAGACTGAGTCTGAAATTAAAGTTTATCAAGTATTTTATATATATATATATATATTTCCCGCGTTTCCATCCTGTCTCAGGATATTGCAGTCAACATCAGCATCTTTCAGCTGTATGTTGATTACTAGGCTAGATTACGCTTATCAGCACGCCACGACTTTCTGGGCGACCGGCTCCATACTCTCATAAGTCACTGGTGCGACTCGAACCGCTTCCAATTCTCGTGCACTCACGTCAACCACGAGAGTATTCAGGATTACGGAGAAAGCTGCTAACCCCTCAGCCAGGAAGCCGGCATATATATATATATATATATATATATATATATACTAGCTGACCCGGCCCGGCTTCGCCCAGTCCCTGGTGGGGAGCATCTCATTTAATTCATATAAGTAGTCATATAAGTTCTCGTTCCCGTTACCGACTGTCTGTCTGTCTGTCTGTCTGTCTGTCTGTCTGTCTGTCTGTCTGACCCGGCCCGGCATTGCCCAGCTCCTGGTGTGGAGCATCTCATTTAATTCATATAAGTTCCCGTTCCCGTTACCGACTATCTGTCTGTCTGTCTGTCTGTCTGTCTGTCTGTCTGTCTGTCTGTCTGTCTGTCTGTCTGTCTGTCTGTCTGTCTATCTGTCTGCCTGACCCTGTCCGGCTTCGCCCAGTCCCTGGTGGGGAGCATCTCATTTAATTCACATAAGTAGTCATATAAGTTCTCATTAAATTCATACAACAAAAAAAGTAACTTAAAAGAATGTCCTTCCAGACACCATCCATTATTTTTAATGAAAACGCTTGCTAATCACCTGCATGACTACAGTAACTTCTTAAGCAAATAAAGATGAGTTACAATGTTATGCATTGTGCATTATTTTTATGAAAACTTTAAAAATGCCTTACAGTTTGTATCATTATTTATTATAACTCATATGCCGGTACATAACTATGGACACAGAGTTTATAAATCTTTGAAAACGATGCCACAATATGACTATAAGTTATACAGAAAAGTTATGCCCCTTGAAATAACTTTTACGGAGTTAGGTCCCCTGAAATATATACAATTATAATGAAAAATGAAATAATACTGAGTAAGCAGGCGATTTCACACTAAAAAAATATGACAGTTGACAGCTCTGGACTGAAAGGAAGGCGTGTAGAAAATTTCATCTCAATCGGATGGGCCGTTCGCGAGCGCACAAAGGACATACATAGATACAGACAGACAGACAGACATACATACGATCCTTATTTATATATAAGATATATATATATATATATATATATATATATATATATATATATATATATATATATATATATATATATATATATATAACACAGCACATGTACACATCAAATTCTGACCTATTCAGCCACTGTCAATAAACTAAATATTAGCTAACACTGTGAGTGTAGATCTTTTTTCTCAGCAGATGACCCATGAAGCAGAAATGAACCATAACATGTGATTATTGAACTGAAAGTGCACCATTTTTGTTTCAGTGATGAAATAATTCATGTGACCAATGATCATACATGTGGTGATTTGTGTAGGGAAGTGTTTCTCCCACACATATATAATGGTACTGGAGCAGTCACAGAACTTTATCTATGTAGGATGTGTTTAAAATGTGAATAAGTTGCTCTATTAACATGCCAAAAAATAACAAATGATTTGGTACCATATTATTATGTCTGTGTTTTATCGATGTGTCATTTGTGTTGTCTTTCGGGTAATGACTGAATTTGTTTGAAAATAATCCTGCTGCTTTTTAACCATAATATGTCATGCTTTTTTATCATATGTGAACCAAATTACTATTGTTTCATTTGACAGATTTAGTGTCATCCTGACATGTAATTTATAATTCTTTGATAAATAAATGCACCTGTTTATGTTTGGTCCTAGGTTATTGTGGTGCAATATTTTAAAACTGACAAACACTGTAAGGAGTGCATTGTTAAACCTGTGATTATGATACTATCAATTGTTCTTTCTTGTTACATAGTATGCAATATAACATGTCAGTGATTTTGTGTATGATACATATTTTCACTATATCACTCATGTGGGGCATCCTGCTCCTCAGCATATTTTTATGAAAGATGCCGTAATGTTTAAGCAATACATGTTTTGTTTGGTCTATTTGTTTCACTGGCTAGAATGTAGTCCCATGAGATCCCTGTCATGATTTACAAGAATACATACTGCCAAATGATACCACTATACATATTAATGCATAATGTATCCCCCATTGTTTGTGATCTCAGTATAGTTTTGTGTATACTTTATATCCTTTTCCTGCCATGCATTGAATAACATATCAATTTCTCTTTTGGTTAAACTCATGGAAAGTGAAGTTGTGAACAGGGAGGTTGTACTTTCTAAAGAGATTTTTCCTTTTGTGAAACCTGTGATTAGGTTATTTGTATATTGAAATGCTTCTCCCTATTTTAGACTACGCAGATTGTAAATTTCACAGGATGATCTTTTAACACAGAGACTATTTTTAATACATTGATTATTACATCAGCGCTGAAATAATAAGCCTGCCTGCTGCTAGTTTTCCAGGAGCCAGGGTTAATCTGTATGATATCATCTTAAACGTTGTTGTGTATAGTAAATAACTGCATGTTTATATCTTTCTAACCTGTGATAAACATAGTTTGAACTCTTGTACCTGGTTGTGTTAGTACAGGGGACTGTACTTGTAAACTTGTAATTTTCATGTTACCAGATATATGTGACCAAAGTGCCCTAGATGTGCTGTTTTAGTAGTATTTGTCTTGATATTTATGTTGTTACCTTTTATGGCACTATACAAGCACCCAAAAAAAAGAAAAAAGACATGCTGTACACAGATGTAAAGATGTTTTGTTTAGTAGTTCCACAAATCCACTAATCACAGGCGTAACCGTAGCATTTGCATTGTGCTAACTTTGTTGAAGTTTTTGCTGTTCTGAAGTTTGAATTTCCCACTCACCAAAAATGCTTAACCATCTGGAGAAACATTGGTCCATTTTATGTAATCCATTGCTGTCTTCCATTGTGCTGTGTCAGCAGTGGTTATACCACAGTTATAAGTAGAGATTGAATTGTTGATCACTGCTACTACTACTATATATATATATGGTGTAGCTTTAATGACTGTGCAGTGTTTGAAAATATTGCCGGTCCAAGTTTTGTATTCACCTTCTGTAAAGTTCGTGCAGCATAATAGGTAAATACAAAACTTGGACCAGCAATATGTTCAAACACTGTACATTTATTAACAATACACCCTGTATATATATGTTTGCCTGCTGGCCCAGTGGTCATGTGTTCAAATCCCCATCAAGGTGGGGTATTTTGTAAAGCACCCTGACTTCCTGATCGACCCAGCCTAAAATAGGTACTAGGAAATATGCTGGGAAGTAAAAATGGCTGGCGGGATATTGACCACATCACACATCGAGTGCTGATTGGGCGATAAAACACACATCGAGTGCTGATTGGGCGATAAAACACACATCGAGTGCTGATTGGGCGATAACAATATGGCTCCAGCACCATATACACTGTATGTTTCTAGGTCAGGAAAAGAGTTCTTTTCTTTCCTTTTCTTTAAAACTATATACATATTGAATTGCTACCAATGATCAGCTTTGGTCTTAGTGAGAGATTGTTCTCAACTAGACAATTTTGAGCTTCACAATGAGACTAATTCCAACAGTTTATAATATAAGATTGATTGGTTCAGGTTGTGCTGAGCTAATCCTCGTAGACTATGATGAAAGACTGGCTGGATCACATAGTGTTGGGATAGTTCTGACAGTCTATATTAAAGATTTGCTGGATCAGTGTCTGTTGAGCTATTCCTAGCAGTCTGCAATAAAAGATTTGCTGGATCAGACTGTATTGAACACACCTCAGTAGTTTATGAAGAAAGTAGCACTGGATCAGACTGTATTGAACACGCCTCAGTAGTTTATGATGAAAGTAGCACTGGATCAGACTGTATTGAACACACCTCAGTAGTTTATGAAGAAAGTAGCCCTGGATCAGACAGTTGAAATTGTCACAGCAGTCTGTGATGAAGGATTTGTTGGATTCACATTGATGTGTTCCCAGAAGTCAGTGATGAAAGATTTTCTGGTTCAGGCATGGTAAGTTGGGCCCTATAGTCTGTGATAAAAAAAAAGTATTCATCAGACGGAGCTTCACATCAGACTATTCCCAATAGTTTATGATGGAAGATTTACTGGATCAGATAATGGTTAACTTTGCATAGGACAAAACCCAGCAGTCCACGACTGAACAGTCTGTTGCTCTACCGCTGAAATATCTTTGATGGCACAAATTATGCTTTTATCCTGCTATCTTTACGAATTCTTCAGTGAAAGATAAAGTTGCATAGTACATTTCATTTACTTGTTTAATTGTCTTGTCTAAGCAGTTTTGTTTGTAGTGCACTTTTTCCCTTGCTAGTTTCTTGCTGTGTCCACTCATTTTTCTGTGCATATTCCTGTTTTTGCCCAGAGGATTTCAGCTTATGAAGACATGAAAAACAGTTCTCTAATGCACTGATCATGCATGGATGTTTTGTCTCCCTGTGCCACTGATTTATTGTAGCCAAATTTAAATTAACCATAACCTCACATGTTGATTGCATCCAAACTAATGATCTCCTCACTGATTGGTTTAACAAACCTCTCATCTCTTCAGTGATAGGTTGTGACCAAACCCTTGATCTTCTCATTGATTGGTTTTAACTAGAAACCACCACCACCACCCCTCCCCTCTCCAACCAATCTGACAAATAAAAAAAGCCCACTCCCACCCCAACCATTTTCACAGATTGAAACACGGAAATCTCCTGTTCACTCCTCCTCCCCAACCAATCTTACAGATTGGATGTAACTAGACAATTATTTCCTCCCTGATTGGTAATGTCCAAATTCCTTTACCTCCTTGGTGATTGGTTGTAACAAACCTCTCATCTCCACAATAGTGAGTTATTAATCTCCTCATTGATTGGTTATACCTAGAACCACCCCCAGGACCTTGCCCACAAATCTCACAGATTGGATGATACCAAACACATAACATCCTCCCTGGTTGACATTGACCAAATTCCTTTACCTTTTTTCTGACTGGTTGAACCAAATTATTGATCTCCTGATTCCTTCATCAGCATTAGCTAATTATTTTTTGTTTGTTTACTGACACGATTCATTTAATAGTGACGAATTGGCATGCAGTTAGTTTGCATGTTTCCATGCGAGTACATAGGAACAGGTGCAGTGTGTCAGTAAGTTAGTATTTGAATAATTTATATTCACTACTGTTTTGAATCTCCCATGAATTGTCTTTGTGAACTTCTATTTTTAATGATGATGTTTTTTTGTGTGTAAATGTTGCATATCCCTTTACAGGACATTGCAGTCAACACCAGCATTTTTCAGCTGCTGTTGATGTACTAGGCAAGATTACGCTCAGTAGTTTGCCATTGCTTTCTGAGCGACCGGCTCATATACCCCTGTAGGTTATCAACACGACGAGAGCCGCTGCCGATTCTCGCGCAGGTTACATTCCTCATGAGAATATACGGGATTACGGAGAAAGATGTTAACTCCTAGGCCAGGGAGGCCGGTAATGATGATGTTGACTGTCAGAAAATAAGCTGATTTCTTTTAACAATTTTGGAAGTGTTTTTTTTTTTTTAAATATATATGCACCACACTTTATTTCTTTTTCATTTGTACTGATTTTGTAAATATTTCCTTTTTCCTTCACAATCTGTTTTAGTGCCACTGTTATACATGAGCTTGTATAATTTATTAACACTTCAAGAAGCTCTCATTTAACTATTTTCTGATTTTATTTATTATAAGTCCATTTCCACATTTTGTTTGGACCTCTGTGGTTTTTTGCAGTCATTTATGTTCATTACTGCACGTATACAACTTCCCATACCTCTTTTATTTGTTTTCTTGTATGTATAAGTCCTTAAGTTTTATTGTTTATCACTTAGTACTTCAGCATTAATTTTGAAGTAGTAAACACACCTGACTGTTCATTTTGGTTTTAACTTATTAGCTACCATAAGCTGCTAACAGTGCCATTGTTCATGCAATTGGAAAGGAGACTAAAAATAAGCTGTCATAATCCAAAGTGTCTCTTCTTTATACCGTCCATGCCATGTAGCGCTGGTTACCATGTCTGTCCACAGTCTTTTGTCTTGTGTACTGCCAGTCATTTCTCTTACTGATGTTTCTCCATGCCATGATATCAACCTGCCCAGGATCTTCTCTGTTGGTCTCCTCCTGCTTCATCTACCCTCCAACTTTCCCATTGTCATGCAATACTCCAGCTTTTCCCTTATAAAATGTCAGCTTCATATGCAAATAACTAGTTCTCTTTGTGGGTTAATTTTTTCAAGTTATTTTCATAACACTTTTTATCCACCCTCAGTGTTCTCCCTATTCTTCTGTAAAACTACATCTCAGCAGTTTACATATAACTCTTCACTTCTTTGCTAATTGCATTGACAAAGATATAATGCACTTAATTTCTTCATCTTGTGAAATGCTACTTTTGCTTGGTCTATTCTACATTTAACTTCTTTAACACATCTTCCATCTGTTGTTATCAAAGTACTCAAATACTTAAATACGAGTAGATTGACTTGTTTCAGACTAGTTCCATTCACTTTGTATGTGAATTTGGAAAGAATCCTTTTCTCAGTAATTACCATTACTTCTTATTTTCTGCTATTCAAGCTGAGACTTTTGTTTTAATTTTCTGTTGTAATGATATCTAGCATATCATATTGTCCTAGCATCACAAATAAAAGTGTTGAAACCAAAAAAATGACAAAATTATCATCGTAGTAAGTAAATCAAAGAATTCTTTTTCACACCTGGAGCCATTTTGGGTATACAGTGCTAGTTCCATATTTTAGGGCACTCAATGTGCAATGCAGTCTATGTCACATTTGCGACTTTTATTTCACAGAACTTGTTCTGATCCCCATTTTAAGCTGGGTCAACCTGGGAGTCCAGGTCAGTTTATAGAATATCCAGGCCTCCTTGGCAATGTGAACACATGACCACCCAGCTGGCCAGCAAGCATGAATGTGCTACCACGGCTCGCAGTCTGATTTCTAGTATATTATGATAGCATTGTGTCTAATAGTATATTATAGGATCATAGCCTCTAATAGTATATTATAAGAGCGTGATGTCTAGTAATATATTATGATAGCATTGTGTCTAATAGTATATTATAGGATCATAGCCTCTAATAGTAAATTATAAGAGCGTGATGTCTAGTAATATATTATGATAGCATTGTGTCTAATAGTATATTATAGGAGCAAGGTGTCTAGTAGCTTATTACAGTAGCATGATTCTAGTAATGTATTATATATTGTGTCTAATAGTATATTATACTAAAATGGTGTCTAGTAGCTTATTCTAGTAATCTATTACAGTAGAAAAAAATGTATAGTAATATATATTGTGTCTAATAGTACATTATAATAGAATGATGTCTAGTAGCTTATCCTAGTAATATATTATAGCAGCATGTTGTCTAGCAGTATACTCAAGTAGTATATTACAACAGCATGGTGTCTAGTAGTATATTATAGCAGCATGGTGTCTAGTAGTATATTATAGCAGCATGGTGTCTAGTATATTATAGTAGCATGGTGTCTAGTAGTATATTATAGCAGCATGGTGTCCACTAGTATATTTTAGCAGCATGGTGTCTAGTAGTTTATTATAGCAGCATTGTGTCTAGTAGTATATTATAGCAGCATGGTGTCTAGTAGTATATTATAGCAGCATGGTGTCTAGTAGTTTATTATAGCAGCATGGTGTCTAGTAGTATATTATAGCAGCATGGTGTCTAGTAGTATATTATAGCAGCATGGTGTCTAGTAGTATATTATAGCAGCATGGTGTCTAGTAGTATATTATAGCAGCATGGTGTCTAGTAATATATTATAGCAGCATGTTGTCTAGCAGTATACTCAAGTAGTATATTACAACAGCATGGTGTCTAGTAGTATATTATAGCAGCATGGTGTCTAGTATATTATAGCAGTATGGTGTATAGTAGTATATTATAGTAGCATGGTGTCTAGTAGTATATTATAGCAGCATGGTGTCCACTAGTATATTTTAGCAGCATGGTGTCTAGTAGTTTATTATAGCAGCATTGTGTCTAGTAGTATATTATAGCAGAATGGTGTCCACTAGTATATTATAGCAGCATGGTGTCTAGTAGTTTATTATAGCAGCATGGTGTCTATTAGTATATTATAGCAGCATGGTGTCTAGTAGTATATTACAGCAGCATGGTGTCTAGTAGTATATTATAGCAGCATGGTGTCTAGTAGTATATTATAGCAGCATGGTGTCTAGTAGTATATTATAGCAGCATGGTGTCTAGTAGTATATTATAGCAGCATGGTGTCTAGTAGTTTATTATAGCAGCATGGTGTCTAGTAGTATATTATAGCAGCATGGTGTCTAGTAGTATATTATAGCAGCATGGTGTCTAGTAGTATATTATAGCAGCATGGTGTCTAGTAGTATATTATAGCAGCATGGTGTCTAGTAATATATTATAGCAGCATGGTGTCTAGCAGTATACTCAAATAGTATATTACAACAGCATGGTGTCTAGTAGTATATTATAGCAGCATGGTGTCTAGTATATTATAGCAGTATGGTGTATAGTAGTATATTATAGTAGCATGGTGTCTAGTAGTATATTATAGCAGCATGGTGTCCACTAGTATATTTTAGCAGCATGGTGTCTAGTAGTTTATTATAGCAGCATTGTGTCTAGTAGTATATTATAGCAGAATGGTGTCCACTAGTATATTATAGCAGCATGGTGTCTAGTAGTTTATTATAGCAGCATGGTGTCTATTAGTATATTATAGCAGCATGGTGTCTAGTAGTATATTACAGCAGCATGGTGTCTAGTAGTATATTATAGCAGAATGGTGCCCACTAGTATATTATAGCAGCATGGTGTATAGTAGTATATTATAGCAACATGGTGTCCACTAGTATATTATAGCATCATGGTGTCTAGTAGTATCTTATAGCAGCATAGTGTCTAGTAATATATTATAGCAGCATAGTGTCTAGTAGTATACTCAAGTAGTATATTATAGCAGCATGGCGTCTAGTAGTATCTTATAGCAGCATAGTGTCTAGTAGTATATTATAGCAACATGGTGTCTAGTAGTATCTTATAGCAACATGGTGTCTATTAGTATATTATAGCAGCATAGTGTCTAGTAGTATATTATAGCAACATGGTGTCTAGTAGTATCTTATAGCAGCATAGTGTCTAGTAGTATATTATAGCAGCATGGTGTCTAGTAGTATCTTATAGCAGCATGGTGTCTATTAGTATATTATAGCAGCATAGTGTCTAGTAGTATATTATAGCAACATGGTGTCTAGTAGTATACTCAAGTAGTATCTTATAGCAGCATAGTGTCTAGTAGTATATTATAGCAACATGGTGTCTAGTAGTATCTTATAGCAGCATAGTGTCTAGTAGTATATTATAGCAACATGGTGTCTAGTAGTATACTCAAGTAGTATATTATAGCAGCCGTGAACAGAATCAACCACTGTTTATTGCCTTCATCGACCTCACAAAGGCATTTGATTTGGTCAGTCGTGAGGGTCTGTTCAAGGCACTAAAGAAGATTGGCTGCCCGCCAACTCTTCTGTCCATTGTGGAATCGTTCCACACAGGCATGAAGGGTATAATCAAGTTTGATGGTGCAACTTCTGAAGAATTTGAAATCAAGAGTGGAGTTAAGCAAGGTTGTGTACTAGCTCCCACCCTCTTTGGAATATACTTTTCACTTCTACTGAAATATGCATTTCATGATCAGGATGGTGGTATATACATTCACTCACGCTCAGATGGCGGCCTCTACAATGCTCAGAGATTGAAGGCTAAGACCAAAATTAGGAGGGTACTGATCAGAGAGTTGCTTTTTGCAGATGATGCTGCAGTTACGACCCACTCTGAGGAAGAATTGCAATGTCTACTATCTGCATTCTCCAATGCTTGTTCTGAATTTGGTTTAACAATTAGCAAAAAGAAGACACAGATTATGTCACAAGGTGCACATGGGGTACCATCAATCTTTATTGACGACGCCGAACTAGAGATAGTAGACCATTTTACATATCTAGGATCAGTGGTAAATAGCAAATTATCCCTAGATCAGGAAATCAACATCCGGATTGGTAAGGCAGCAACAACAATGAACAGGTTAAGAAAAAGAGTCTGGGAGAACAGGAAGCTTACTGCCAAAACAAAAGTCCTTGTCTATCAAGCCTGTGTCCTTAGTACTCTTCTCTATGGCAGTGAAACCTGGACAACTTACTCACACCAAGAGAACAACTTAAACAGCTTTCATATGCGGTGTCTGCGAAGAATTCTTGGTATTAAGTGGCAAGACAAAATCACAAATACTGAAGTATTGGAAAGATCAGGTTGTGTGACAGTTTATTCCATGCTCAGTCTTCGTAGACTTAGATGGATAGGACATCTTAGGAGGATGGATGATGGTAGAATACCAAAGGATATCTTTTTTGGTGAATTACAGATGGGTAAGAGATCTCAGGGTCGGCCTCTACTACGATACAAAGATGTGTGTAAGCGGGACATGATTGATACAGGCATTGATAATGCACATTGGGAGCAAGTCGCCGCTGAACGTGTTGCATGGAGGGCAAATATCAGAAATGGAATAAAGTCAAAGGAGAAAATTATTGCAGAAAAGTCACACACCAAGCGTTTGAGACGTAAGATGGTGCATGATGGTGGAAATGACCACGTGTTCACATGCACCCACTGTGAACGGACATTTACAGCACAAATTGGCCTTATCAGTCACACTCGCTACCGCCATAGTTAAAAGTTATTATGCCTTTTTAAAGCACAAACTATCGTCTGTCAAGACGGCAAGGTGCCAATGAATATTATAGCAGCGTGGTGTCTAGTAGTATCTTATAGCAGCATAGTGTCTAGTAGTATATTATAGCAACATGGTGTTTAGTAGTATACTCAAGTAGTATGTTATAGCAGCATGGCATCTAGTAGTATATTATAGCAGCATGGTGTCTAGTAGTATACTCAAGTAGTATATTATAGCAGCATGGCATCTAGTAGTATCTTATAGCAGCATAGTGTCTAGTAGTATATTATAGCAGCATGGTGTCTAGTAGTATACTCAAGTAGTATATTATAGCAGCATGGCATCTAGTAGTATCTTATAGCAGCATAGTGTCTAGTAGTATATTATAGCAGCATAGTGTCTAGTAGTATCTTATAGCAGCATAGTGTCTAGTAGTATATTATAGCAGCATAGTGTCTAGTAGTATCTTATAGCAGCATGACGTCTAGTAGTATGTTATAGCAGCATAGTGTCTAGTAGTATATTATAGCAGCATGGTGTCTAGTATTATATTCAAGTAGTATATTATAGCAGCATGGCATCTAGTAGTATATTATACCAGCATAGTGTCTAGCAGTATCTTATAGCAACATGGTGTCTAGTAGTATATTATAGCAACATGGTGTCTAGTAGTGTCTTATAGCAGCATAGTGTCTAGTAGTATATTATAGCAACATGGTGTCTAGTAGTATCTTATAGCAGCATGGTTTCTAGTAGTATATTATAGCAGCATGGTTTCTAGTAGTATATTATAGCAGCATGGTGTCTAGTAGTATATTATAGCAGCATGGTGTCTAGTAGTATATTATAGCAGCATGGTGTCTAGTAGTATATTATAGCAACATGGTGTCTAGTAGTGTCTTATAGCAGCATAGTGTCTAGTAGTATATTATAGCAACATGGTGTCTAGTAGTATCTTATAGCAGCATGGTTTCTAGTAGTATATTATAACAGCATGGTTTCTAGTAGTATATTATAGCAGCATGGTGTCTAGTAGTATATTATAGCAGCATGGTGTCTAGTAGTATATTATAGCAGCATGGTGTCTAGTAGTATATTATAGCAGCATGGTGTCTAGTAGTATATTATAGCAGCATGGTGTCTAGTAGTATATTATAGCAGCATGGTGTCTTGTATACTATAGCAGCATTGTGTCTAGTAGTATATGTGATATATAATAGTATATTATGGTGACATGGTGTCTAGTAGTTTATTGAGGTAGGAATGATGTGTGAATTAAAACTCTACACCAACCCTGGCATGTTATAATAGATAAACCGCCCTAGTTTTGGTTAGGAACCTCCAGATGTGAGCAAATATTGTCTAATCTGATAGTGCTTGGATGGTGCAAGCATTTTAGGTAGCACATGTACAACCTATTTTACAATATTATAATCTATATTACAAGTATAAATAATAATACCATCATTAGGAGGGAGCTGTGGCAGGATAGTGGCTAGTTCTCTGCTTGACTAGTTCAGCCACCAGAGTTCAGTTCCTGTTTGATGAGTCATTCTTTTTCTCCAGGTCGACCCAATCACATATAATCACCAAACGTTTATCTGGGAAGGAAAGTTGACTAGTAGCCCGCTTCCTAATGCTATTAACCAGTATATGCACCTGCCACTTCACTCCCTGGCAACATTAACCTGCTATAATATTTTTGTTAACCATTACCTTTTGTTCTGTAAGAAGCTAAATTTACAGTTTAATTGAGTTTTCATGGTTAGCAAGCCTGAACTTAATTTGTGTGTGTGGTGTGTGATGAAATACGATGGATGTTCTGTTTGTTAAGCTCTGATCTGATCAGTGTGGATTATGTTCAGTGATCTCTGGATATAATTTTAGGCGCTCTGATCGTCTCCGCCATAAATCATTCAGCACACTGTGGCTAATAGTGCCGGTTCAGTGTTAATTGGTGAGTCTATTTGTGCTGTTCTTTTCTGGCCACTCCAATCTTCAATATTATTTTTATGTACATGCTTGTAGCAAAGTTGATAGCAAACTGCTGTCATGTTAAGAGCCTGGTCGGGCCCGGGGTTGTCACTCAGTCAAAGTGAGGGAAAGGTTTGCCACCTGTTCCTCCTTGCTCTCAGGCCTACAAATCAGACACATAGCAGATAAAGGCCTCAAGACACATTTTGTGTTTATTGTATGTGTTCTCAACTTCATGATTCCATTGACATACGCAACAACAAAAATATGTTTAACCAGGATACACAGTGAAGTTCCTTAAAAAAATCCAGATCACTTTATATAAGTGAAATGACACATTATAAAGAAATGCATTTTAAGCCATAATCAAAGCTATAATTAGTTGTGTAATGTTGGTACATTGCGTGTCCCCTTCATTGTCAAAGATTCCCTTGAAATATACAATAAAGAATTATTTTAGCCAGAAGCCATTATACATTATATTATACTTGACAAAATCTACCTAACTTTACACAAATTAAAGTATACATAAAGAAATACATTTTACATTACATCCAGAGCTGTGGTCAGTCGTTAGTGCAATGTGTGTATCAGGTGTCCAAATTGTAAGATAAGACTCTGGATGTGTATGCGGCCGCTTACACACCCGCTTCACACGCCAGTGATCCGGGGCTTGTTTCCGGATCCGGTCAGGGATATGCACTACTGATGAGCTCAAACGAGAGCAAAACTCGAGTATAGTGCTTCCATATTGATATGGATAGGCCTTAGGTTCATACCAGAATACGATCAGCGTTGCCAGTAGTGGGTTATGCTCAATATTTAAATTTCAAATCCCGAAACAACCAAATAATCAATATGTTACTTTAGTTAAAGTTAGAGGTACAGTCAGTTAGTCTTCTTTCGGGAGAGGTGTTCATGGCAAAGTGATCAAGCCACTTGCTTTGCGCTCTGAAGGTGGAGAGTACGTTTTCAGACAGTATCACTCAGTTCACAGGTGCAGTTTTTTGTGTGTGGAGCATCCTTTGGATCATTGCTGGAACAATGGAGCTTGTGTTGCATGCAACATTCCTGCAGAAAGAGACCGAGCTATTTGGGGTCATTGCTGGAGCTTGTGCTGTGTGCGACACTTCTGCAGAAAGAGACCTAACTATTTGGAATCAATCTGGTCCAGTGAAATCGAGCCTCTTGCCTGTAAAATCCTGTCTACTTTCTGAGGTGTGGTGTTCTCATCGATGACAATTCTAAGACCTAATACGTGAAAGTCATAGCATTTGACATCTCTAGTCTTTCTGAGGATCCTTAGTAGCATAGTGGTTAGTGCACTGGTCTGGCATCAGAGTGCTTCATGCTTCAGTCACCACTATTGGCAGCTTTGGAGTTTTTTACCTTGACTAGTTTTGTTGTTTGTCCATCAAGAATAATGATGACCATTCATTTCATCTAATGGGGTTGAAGGTATGGAGCCGTGGGTTCTAAGATGGCTGATAAGGCCTATTTTGGCTTGAAATGTTCTTTGACAATGTGGACAAAGAATGCTTGACGTTTCTGGAGGAGGATGTCCTGCAGTGGTTTTTCTGTCCTCCCTTTTCTTTACAGCTCTTGTAATCCTGGTTGCCTCACACATGACTAGTATGATTCTGGAGTCAACACAGTCTCTGAAAATCGATAGGAGAGTTTTGCTGTTTAGTAAAAGAAGGAAATTAGGCACTCTAGCTTATATTGCGACCTAGCATATGTGAAGATCTAAAATTTCACAGCCTCTTATACCAGTGTCTGCCATGATTTTAGCTTTACTTATTTTGTCTTTTTGAAACCTGTTTTTCTCTATTATCTAACAAATTGCCCTGTTGATTTGTGCTTGTGTTGTTTGTTTTGTGGATAGAATGCTTGTGTTGTTTGTTTTGTGGATAGAATCATTTGTTTGTGTCCATTGTGAAGTATGTTCAACAGATTGTTGACAAAGCCCTGCAGTTTGAGGGTATCCAACTGAAATAAGGATTTGTATGCAACTGAAATGAGACTGTGTATCTAACTGAAATGAGACTGTGTATCCAACTGAAATGAGACTATGTATCCAACTGAAATGAGACTGTATCCAACTGAAATGAGGCTTTGTATCCAACTGAAATGAGGCTTTGTTGTATCCAACTAAAATGAGGCTGTTGTATCCAACTAAAATGAGAATGATATAGCTGAGAATGTTTACAGAAACTGTTGATTTCTAATAATACATGTTTTCCTCATCTTTTGGGTCATGTGACTGGACATTTATCATTCTTGGTTAAGATAATAAAACAGGAGATCCCAAGTGCAAGTTGTGCTCGTTTAAAACCCCACAGAGCAGGCTATAATGCCACCTCCCTGGCAAAATTATTGGAGCCTTAAAAGCCTACGCACAGGTAGCCAGGTTTGCTTACCTTGCATGGAATTTGTCTCGAGGACAACTTCACACAAATGTATACCAAAGTTTGACACATCAGCTTAAGTTAGGAAGGTGCAAAACTGGGTGTAATGTTCATCCTTCGGGGGAAAAAAAAAAGGGAATAGGAATCAACGAACGAACAGACTTTATTTTCAGAGGGTTAAGAACTGGGCATGTAAAGACTGAGGTTGTGATTTATGGTTCATAGCCTGCAGACGGGCATTCATCTCCATCTAAAATTATTAATTGTTTCTCTGTTTTGCATGAAATCATATGATTCTATTCTGTTCTTTTTCTTTCAATGCATTTCATGAGTCATTACTGTATATTAGCAGTGCTAGTTAGACATATGTTAAATGTGGTTGTCGGTATTAATATACAAAAATACGTCAATATTTCTTTATTTCCCAAAGTGATACTTAACTGTGTTTGCACTATGTAATCTATTGAGGGTATGTTAATTGTTCATTTTCACCTATTTTTTAAAATATTATATTGAGTCTAGGGACTTCAGGTATATTATTAGAAATTTGCCTCGTGTAGATGAGTATATAGTCACACAGTATTTCAAGAAGAATGTTGATATTTTGAAGGCAGTATAATTTTACTAACTATACATTTAAAATGTTTTGGTTTGCGCAAAGGGATAGATAAAAGATCCATGTTGGAACAGTTAATGTGATTAAATATGTTTTTCCTGGTATATTCCAGACAGCAAGAAATAAAAACGATGAATAATACAAGATCTTTTGGTGTGGAGTATAGGCAGAATTGGACTATCAAATAGTGTGTGCTATGTCACACAAGGAGCACATGATGTCAAAGGTTAAACGTGCACATCAGTCAGTAAAGGAGCCCTGTACACGTCTTCAGTAGGAGGTCAGCGTGGCTGAATGGATAAGAGCGCTTGCTGCTAAACTTCTGGTCTGCTGAAAAAAGATGTCTGGAGATGCATTGAACGTGTGGCGCTAGACCCACATTTGTACAAACCAATCGATACTTAGAATATAAATGTTATAGATGAGTTCTAAGAATATCTTGGGTAAAGAAAAGAACAAATGCATCCATACTTCAGGAGTTGAAGAAGGTTGGCTATTAAAGACGATAAAACAAAGAAAATTGAAATATTTTGGTCACTTGAAACATCACGAAAGTTTGGAGAGAACAATAATGGAAGGATATATGCCTGGGAAGAGAGGAAGAGGAAGGCCAAAGAGAAGATGGGTGCAGGATGTTTTGGATGATCTCCAGATGGGTGCATCAGACGAGGGACATCTTGCTCATGATCGAGAGGTTTTCCGGAAGGTTGTTATGGGAGCGAGGTTCTGCAAAGGACATGCTACTGAATGAATGAATGAATCGGTACTTGGTGGGTGATGTGCTCAGTATCATGCCAGCCGTCATGTGCTCAGTATCATGCCAGCCGTCATGTGCTCAGTATCATGCCAGCCGTCATGTGCTCAGTATCATGCCAGCCGTCATGTGCTCAGTATCATGCCAGCCGTCTTTACTTCCCAAGGTATTTCGACGTGCCCATTTTAGACTGGGCCAAATTCGGAACTCAAATCAGTTTTTAAAATTTGAATCCACCCTTGATGCAGATCAAATCCATGACCACTGGGCCATTAGGCGGGCGTTTAGCCACAACGCTACTTTGGCTCCCCAAGGTTAAACGTGAGGGGTTTAAATTTAAGATGAATCACATCATCTCATAATACATCAAGCAAGTTTATGTGATGATATAAAGTTACATTTATTAATCAGCACTCATAGAAGTGAAGGAAAGAAGTAAGAGGCTAGAGGGCATACTAGACGATCTAAACAGTCAGAAGCTTCAGGCACTCCAGGGTTTTTAACCTGTCACCTTCACACGATGAGAGCACCTCCCTGAGAGAACACATGTATTTAACGTACTCCCAGCTAGAGACCCTAGAAGTTAAGTTTCCCAGAAATTGATCAAGTCAAGATTGTAGTCCATACATTTCACTCCGATGGACATGCCAGTTATGAGAATCCTTCGACTTTTTTTTTTTTTTTAAAGTTACTATTGGAAAGGTTATGAACAAAAATTGGATGGAATTGTGGTAAAGCTGTTAAAATGTAAACAATATAAAATGACACAAATTAGTGCAGCTTTACATAACAGAATTACAACACATACAGGACATTGCAGCGATTAGCCTTCATCAGCAAACAAACACATTCACAATACACAACATATAGTCAAGGAGATCTCCTATGACTACATCAAAACGTGACGACATGACGAGAAAAACAAAAAGATGAAGAAATGAAAGCAATGAAGAGAAAATGAAAATTAAAAATGTTCATACTCACCTCAGAATTTAAAGCTGTGTATAACCTTGGAACTCCTGAGTTGAGTATGAACATTTTTTCCAATTTTCATTTTTTCTTCATTGCTTTAATTTTTTCATCTTTTTGTTCTTCTCGTCATGTTGTCACGTTTTGATGTAATCATAGATCTTGTTGACTATATGTTGTGTTTTGTGAATGTGTTTATTTGCTGATGAAGGTTAATCACCACAACGTCCTGTATGTGTCGTAATTCTGTTATGTAAAACTGCAATACTTTCTGTCATTTTATATTGGAAAGGTTAGAATATCAGTATCTTCTATCATTAGTTTATTAAACATGCCTGTTGTGTCCTGTTTGGAGTCTGAAGATTATTACATGTTCTTTTTGGTTGAGTTAGTAATATACATCATCTGTCTGGTGGTCTAGACGCTCAGATTTCCACTTGGTTTCATAATTACTTGGTATAAATCTCTTGGGCTCATAATTATGTCTATATCAGACTGAAGTAGTTGAACTCTTAAACCAGGGATTGTTGCTATTTTTAAGTAACAACTGTCTGGGGCAGAAAAATTAAAATGAAACCAGTCATGGTTGTCAAAATTTAAGATCTTGTGTACAGTGATGAGAACATTACTGACAAATACGCAAGCAAAGAACTTGTCATTTGTAGATGTTTTAATCAGGTTTTTCAGCATTTATACTTGTTTAATCCTTATTTAGCCTCACTTTTACAGTCAACGTACTTGTAGTATTTGAACCATTTATTATTTTTAGTACTTTTGGGTAATATGCACATTTTGTGTATTTTTTTAAAATTTACATTGTTGTTTTAGAAGTTTTTTTTTCTATTATGTATATTTCTCTCTCATTTTAAAACTTGTTTTCTTAGTTGTCTTAACTGTGTGCAATTTAATGTGTGTTATTTTTACATTTTTATTTACAGTGCTTTTGTCAGTTACCATGTACATTTAATGTTTATAGTGTTGGTTTTGTTTTTCATTTTTGTCACAGTACTTTTTTTTTGTCAACAACTGCACAGTTATAACCCATGCAATAAACATAATACCCAAATTTCCCATAAGCTGCATTTGTTGCTTTATTAATTTTTATGTGCAATTCTTCTTAATGTTATTTTGTCTAAATTAGTTGTGTCGTTTTGTTATGTTGAGAGCATGTTTAGTAATGAGGGGCAGGCGTCTTAAGGATGAGAAGAGCGGCTGCATTGCTCCTGGCTTTATGCCATCTGGCTCGTTCTCTCTATGCATAATGCAAGCCGCAGGTTTAGTGGCGTGGCACGAACCATGCAGCCCTAGCAATGATCTCCTGGGGTCTCAGGAAAGATTGCACTCGTGCTCTGAACTATGAAGCTCCAGCAACGATCTCCTAGGGTCGCCGGAAAAATTGCACTCATGCTCTATGTAGCTCCAGCAACCATCACCTGTGGTCTCAGAAAAGATTGCAACCGTGCTCTGAACTATGTAGCTCCAGCAATGATCTCCTGGGGTCTCAGGAAAGATTGCACTCGTGCTCGGAACTATGTAGCTCCAGCAATGATCTCCTGGGGTCTCAGGAAAGATTGCACGCATGCTCTGAACTATGTAGCTCCAGCAATGATATCCTGGGTCTCAGGAAAGATTGCACGCGTGCTCTGAACTATGTATCTCCAGCAACCATCACCCGTGGTCTCAGAAAAGATTGCACTCGTTAGTTAGCTGGTTAGTTAGTTCGTTAGTTGACATATCATCGTCATTGTATATCGAAACATTCAGAACATAAGTGCTCGGATCCCCTCCTTAGTAAATCCTGCAGCGTGTAGCGGTTCACGACTCCAGTTCTGTGTAGGTTTATTACTCTTCTCTGGCTTCCTGCGTAGTGTTCTTGTTTGGCCACCCCTCTTTTAACTTGATGTTATCGCAGCCTGACCATGGTTGTAGATTCGCAAGCATCACTTCCTTCTCGCAAACGGCTTGCTTCTCGTAGCGCATTCAGAATTTCAGCCTGGTCCAATGCTCGACAGTCCTCCACGTAGCCTTACCAGCAAGCCTGTCATCCCGCTCATTTCCTTGTACACCCGCATGCCCTGCCACAAAAATTAAACTAATCTTTGCCAGCCGAGTTCGCTCCAGAGACAGCAACCACTCTCTCCGGAACCACCCTATATTTATCTTCCTTGGGTGGGGGGGGGGGGGGGTATGGGGGTGTCAGGCATAGGTAGTACCTTTGGTAAGGATGGTTGTCACTCCCTTTTCAAGGGGGCCATCCCCCACCGGTCCAAGCCTGACATCCAGCGCATGACTGTGGCTCCTAGTAGCTGTCAGCATGGGACAGCAGCCACACCCCCCCCCCCCCCCCCCCGGCAACAGCTGTGACAGGCTGGCTAAACCAGGCGTGGGTAGCCGATTTGGTGTCAAACTGATCGGTGAATTAGGGTATGCCTACCAAGCACGTGAAGACAGGATTCGGCAGACTACGAGGAAGAAATCACTCCTGATTCAACGGGCAAGACGGCGTTTACCTACAAAGCGTTCTGGAATGTAATGAGCACGGCAAGGCACGTAGAGCGCCCTGGTCATCCACTGCACCTGTATTCGTCTCCAGTCGTCTTGACTTGTCTTGCCACTGGACTCAGATGGACTCAGGCGAGAGAGTGAGGTCGACGAATTGCGAAACTCTTCCTCACTTTAATCCAATTAATTGCGCAAGTCATTCTTCATCCAACGTCTCATATCACCTTCAAGCCCTGTGGCGATGGGCGAAGCGGCAGGCGTGGGTACGCTGTCAGCCGTAGGCGCAGACCTGCACACAGGCGGCTCAGGCCATATGGTCGTCTTCTACTGACCGGAGCAGCAGTGGGATTCGGCAGCTCCCTGAGCGACTGAGCAGCCCTCTATAGCAACACACTGCTCACCTCCATAGCATGAGGAAGGGGCTAGAAAAGGTGCCCTAATCATTGTCTGCTCCATCATTACCTAACCAGCTAGCCGCTGGTGGTGGGTACCCTATACTGCGGTCGACATACAAAGAAATAAAAAAACAAGTAAAGCTAAAAGAGCAAATCATATTCCCTTAACAATCGGAACTTGGAATGTACGCACCCTACTTGATAGAGACGGCGCGTCGGGTCCAGAGAGACGAATAGCACTGATTGGGAGAGAGCTGGGCAGGTACAACATCGACATTGCAGCCTTGAGCGAGACACGACTTGCAGAAGAAGGCCAAATCTGTAAAGTAGGCGCCGGCTACACATTTTTCTGAAGTGGAAGGAAAAGCGCGGAAAGACGCCAATCCGGTGTGGGATTTGCCATTAAGTCGGCCTTGGTTGGCAAACTAGCTGGATTTCCAAACGCTATAAACGACAGCCTTATGACCATTAAGTTGCCCCTGCTGAATGGAAGGAAGCATGCAACCATTGTGAGTGTCTACGCACCAGCTATGACCAATGAAGATGATGTCAAGAACAAGTTCTATAAAGACCTGCACAATGTATTAACATATGTTCCCAAAGGAGACAAACTTATATTACTTGGGGATTTCAATGCCAGAGTATGCACGGACACCACCTCTTGGAGTGGCATTATTGGAAAGCACGGAGTCGGAAATTGTAACAGCAATGGACTCCTCCTCCTTCAGACATGTGCCGAACACGATCTCTTGATTATCAACACAATTTTCCGTCTTCCCATTAAAAATAGGACATCGTGGATGCATCCTCGTACGAAACACTGGTACCTCATTGACTATGTCATTGTCAGGAGGAATGACAGACGAAACGTTCGTGTGACAAAATCCATGTGTGGTGCCTAATGTTGGACAGACCATCGTCTCATTATCTCGAAAATAAGCATACATATAAAACCACCACGGCGTCTTCAAGGGGTAAAAATGCAAAAAAAAAAAAAAAACAACAACAACTAAATGTCACCCGCCTAAACAGCAACAAAATGCAGCTGTCGTTTGAAAATATGCTGGAAGACCGCTTCAAGCCCAATGCTGCAGCTAAACAGAATGCAGAAACAGAGTGGAGAACCCTAAAGGCCATAATTTACAACACTGCTATGGAAATCCTGGGTCCAGCCCCCCGAAAGCATAAAGACTGGTTTGATGAAAATTCCGAAGACATCAACCAATTGCTGGCCGAGAACCAACTTCTCCTCAAGGCACATTTGAATGACCCGAAGTCAACATTAAAAAAAAAAAAAAAAAATGCCTTCAAGAACATCCAGAGAGTAGTGCATCAGAAACTTCGGCACATGCAGGACTCCTGGCTGTGCATCAAAGCTAATGAAATTCAAGGTTTTGCTGACAGACATGATATGAAAAACTTCTACGACTCACTGAAAGCGGTTTACGGTCCTACATCGCCAGACATAGTTCTCCTCCTCAGTGCAGATGGGGGAACATTGGTCACCGATAAGAAAGAAATCCTTCAACTCTGGGCAGAGCATTTCAGCAACATCTTAAATGCAACTTCCTTCTTCGATGATGAAACCATCAACTGCCTTCCTCAAATTCCTAATAATGATACACCTGATGACCTGCCAACCATAGTGAAAGTAAACAAAGCTACCCAGCAACTCTCCAGCGGCAAGGCACCTGGTCCTAACTCCATCCCAGCAGAGATTAGTTAGTTGGTTAGTCGCGGTTCCAACTTCACGGCAACGGGTCGTCCCCATATTGCTCCGTTAATGTGCCAGTGAATAATACAAAATGCTCCTCACTGCCCATGTGAACAATAGAATAGACAGGAGTGTCGGCAAGCCAACAGGTACACTGTGCATAATGCCGCCGCCAGAATGTCAACACAAAAGTCCTCCACGAAAATACAGTTCATCGTCGATGAAAACGGCTGTCACCAGCAGAGATATACAAGGCAGGTGGACCGGTCCTAACAGAGCAGCTTCACAAGTCTTTACAAACATATGGGTGAACGGGACCATGTCACAATATATCAAGGACGCGTCAATAACCCACCTTTACAAACGGAAAGGAAACCGCCAATCCCGTGACAACCACAGAGGCATCTCCTTGCTTCAAATTGCAGGGAAGATACTCGCCAGAATTCTTCGCTGTCGTCTCACGGCCCATCTCAATCAAGGTCTTCTTCCTGAGAGACAATGTGGCTTCAGAAACGAACGAGGAACTGTTGACATGATTTTCGCTGCAAGAGAAATGTCAGGAACAGAACTGCTAAATGTTCTCCACTTTCATTGACCTTACCAAGGCTTTTGATACAGTCAGCAGAGAAGGACTGTGGAAGATTATGGCAAAATATGGCTGCCCATGAAAATTTGTCCAAATAGTGCGGCTATTTCATGATGGTATGCAGGCAAGAGTACAGGAAAATAGTGAACTGTCTTAGCCCTTTCCTGTCACCAATGGGGAGAAGCAAGGATGTGTCCTGGCACCAACACAGTTCAGCCTCATGTTTTCAGCTATGTTGACGAATGCCTTCGAGAACAACAACATTGGAATAGACATTAACTACCGCATGGATGAAAAGTTATTCAATCTCAGAAGGCTGAAAGCTAAAACAAAAATTAACAGCGACACCTTCAGAGAGCTCCTGTTTGCTGATGATTGCGCTCTATATGCCAACTCAGAGGCAGACATGCAACACAATATTTCAGCTTTCTCACAACTTTGGGCTCAATATCAACTTGGAGAAGACTGTAGTTATGTACCAGCCAGCTCCAGGGAATAATCACACTGTGCCGAATATCAAAGTGAATGGTCATAGACTAAGTGTTGTGGACAAATTCACCTATCTTGGCAGCACTGTGTCACAAGCTGCCACAATTGATGACGAAGTGAATGCATGAATCTCCAAGGCCAGTGTGGCCTTTGGCAGACTGTACAAGAATGTATGGGACAGAACTGGAATAAGCCTGCAAACAAAGCTAAAAGTCTACAAAGCAGTTGTATTATCCACACTGCTATATGCTTGTGGAACCTGGACTGTTTATCAGCGACACGCTAGGAAATTAAACCACTTCCACACAGTCTGCCTAAGGAAGCTACTGAAGATTAAATGGCAAGACAAGATCCCAGACACTGAAGTCCTAGAAAGAGCGTCCATGCCCAGTATCCACAATCTACTAGATGAAGAATTAGATTCGCTGGGCTGGTCACTTAACTCGCATGCCAGATCACGAATTTTTTTTACGGCGAGTTGCGTTGTGGTAAACGCTCCCAAGGCGACCAGAGGAAACGCTTTAAAGACACTGACAATCTCACTGAATGCTTTTGGAATTCATCATGACACCTGGGAGACTGCAGCCAGAGACCGAAATTCGTGGCGTGCATCATTAAGCAAGTGTGCAGTCACGTGTGAGGCAATCAGGACTGCAAGAGCTGTGAAGAAAAGGCAGGACAGAAAAACAACTGCAGGAAATCCTCCTCCAGAAACGTCAAACATTCTTTGTCCACATTGTCAAAGAACATTTCGAGCCAAAATAGGCCTTATCAGCCATCTTAGAATTCACGGCTCCATTCTTTCAACCCCACTGGATGAAATGAATGGTCATCATCATTCTTAATGGACAAACAACAACAACAACAACAACAACAACAACAACAACAACAACAACAACAACAACAACAACAACAGCAACAATCTCTATCTTCCTGAGTATACTCATTGAGTCACTAAGGAAACACGCCCGAGTGACTGTCTGTGTCTCGAGCCATGTTATTGCTTTATTTACTGCCATGATTTCCATAGTCAGGCTACTTGTGGTCAACGCAAAAACACCAGAATCTTCCTTCACAACTCTCCCTCTGACCTGAGCCATATAGGCCCATGAACTTCTCACTTGTCAAACGACGGACCCATCTGTGTAAATGACAGCTTTACCCTCTAAAGTCTAAAGAATTCTCGAAGATCGAAGCCTGTTCTTACGCTTCCACAGCAGCCGGATTTTCTTGTCTGCATTTTCTGTCTAGTTGGATGCAAACTGAAAAGTACGTACGTGTTGGCGCTTGTACTCACTCCTCGCCAGGATCTAGGTCCTGAAGTGAACACCCCTGCTGAAGAATGACTTCGGATGGACCCATCCACGACTTTCTTGTTTTTAACCTCGTGCCCTGTACCTTCTCAGTTTCGCTATGCAGTGGATGGTGAGTGTTTGCGTTGACTCTGAGGTAGGCACGTGCTCGGCCAATTTGTATTATGTCCCAAATGGTTGGAAAATCAAGAAGGTAGCGCTTCGCCCAGCATGCTGTATCTCTTGTACATCTAAGAATCTGAATAATACGCATAGCTTCGTTCTGTATCCTTTCCATCCTTTACATCTGCTTATGGCTGAGAGTCAGGATCGCCATAGCATACTCCAAAAACAGAAAAGACCAGACTCTCGTAAATAAGACATAGATAGCTGTAGCGTATACTACTAGGATGGAAAATAATTCAAAGTAGATACAAAATAGACTTCTACGAATAGAGGGTCGAACCACTGCTGAAGAAGCGATCAAAAAGTTTGCAATTCTAGACGGATGATTTTCAAAGTACCAGAATGGACCACTACTTCTAAACAGTGCCAGGCGGAAAGTATGACGACCAACCGTACTTATAAAAGAAGACAGTATGTCATGTGATTCCTGCAATCGTGCCTGGATGAAAGTGAACCCCCACCGTCTAATTCATTTTCACAACAAGAAGATAAGACAGATTTATATGGATAGATACAGCCCTTTCACTTGTTACACAATCTAATAGGGAGTCTCTGTGGCGAAATGTTCAAGCCGTTTGACTCGTGCTCCGAAGGTTGTGGGTTCGATTCCGGGCCGCGCCCTTCGGTTTACGAGTTAAATGTTTCAGAGACTCCTGTGGGTCGTCGCTAAAAGCTACGGAGTTCGTGCTTTGTGCGACGCTTTCCGCGCTGCGGAAAGAGACCGAGCCATATGGGATAAAACCCGGTGCAATGAAGTCGACCCTGTCGACTTTTAAGCGACTTTTTTTTAAACACAATCTAATGATACTACTAGATCTAATTCGAATGTGATAATGACAAAGATAGTTGGTTATGTTTACAAATATAACATAGCTGTTTAATTCTACACACACTACGTGAGACCCACGGGGAACTTACGAACACCCAAGAGATACACAGATCCCTGGTTAGTCTGCTTTTCTACAAGAGTACATCAAGCAGCTAGTGGCGGATATAATCACAGACCATGTTAGCTGACCGGTATAGGACAATAAATGTTGGTGATTGCTGTGAAGTGGCAAACGGGTTGTCAGCCACTTATCTGTTGGTCCTTGGCCTCCTGGGTGATAAGCTGAAAGGTGCTGACTGGTTAGTGGTATGGACATCACACTCTGCTGTATCAATGTGAGTGGTGCGTAGCTCAGTCACCGGTCGTGACTACGACTACTGTTCATCGGGGTGTAGGCTCTGCGAATGACATTAGTGAGAAGGGGTGAAAAAGCCTTCAAGACAGAGTTGTAAATTCTTTGTCCCTGTCCTAGTCCTACACGGCCTACACGTCTCATATCAAATAAGAACCAGCATGGGCTGGTTTTGCATATTATGATTCATTATACTGAGGTCTACAACAGCACATATCGTTTTTATTAGACTGGGATAGCCCTCAGAAACCCCTCTATATATCCTGTATTATTTTGCATTGTTATCTATATACCCATATATTAGCTAAGATCATCTTGTTTGGTGTGTGTGTGTGTGTGTGTGTGTGTGTGTGTGTGTGTGTGTGTGTGTGTGTGTGCGCGCGCGCGCACACACACACACCAAACAAAATGATCTTAGCTAATATATGGATATATAGATAACAATGCAAAATAATACATAATATGCCCGAGAAGGTTAACCCGGTCAACAAATGCCCGCTGAAGTCGGATGTGTCGGCCTAACGGCGCAAGAACGCAGCTCTGCTGTAAACAGGCACAACGCAATCACGTCCGGAAAAAAAAATCTCCGGATGAACGCTGCAGAAGAAGAAGATACAGAATACATAGAGGGATTTCTAAGGGCTATCCAATCTAATAAAAATGATATGAGATTGGGGCCATCCCGTCACAATGGCGCTGCTCACATGCCGCCGCTGCCATCACCCTCATCACAGCCAAATCCCGTTTGGCCTTTGTTATCATCTGGTCTATGTGCTCAGTATAAGCAAGGCATCGATAAAATCGTATCCCCAGGTAATTCATTGCCTGCATTCTTTCCACGGTCTCTGAACCCAGATTTACAGTTGGTGTTGGAGTGTTGACAATATGGTTATTCAAAGAGAACCATGTCACTGCTGCCCTTTTTGGGTTGACCATTGATCCAGCTTCAACACACGAAGTGCTTATGCGATTGAGTTCTGATTTTAGTTCCACAGCAACCCGATCTCTGTTCTTTCCTTGACGATACACTAGTTAGTTAGTTAGTCACGGTTCCAACTTCACAGCAACGGGTCGTCCCCATTATGCTCCGTTCCTGTGCCAGTGAATATCACATAAAACGCTCCCTTACTGCCCAATGTGAAAAGTGGAAAAGACAGGAGTCTCGACAAACAACAGCCGCACAGATACACTGTGCATAATGCCGCCGCCAGAATGTCAACACAATAGTCCCCCACAAAACATCCAGTTAATCTCTGATGGAATCGGCAGTCATTTTCCCATCTGGATGTTTCCTAGATGTTCACCCACTCAATCCACGAAAATACAATTCATCGTCGATGGCAGTGGCAGTCAACCAGAAGCCCAGCAGCCACGCATTTCTGCATCAGGCAAAAACTGGTCAACTCTGGGACATAGCCAGCTGCTATCGCTCCGAACATGCAGTCACGTTCCAGAAAACCTCAGGCAGATTCAAAAGCATTTCACACGAAACTCATAGCTCACAGTGTCGAATCACGCACTCACTCAGTAGCAGGGCGACGGAACCATATCGTCCTTAGTCGCCTCTTACGACATGCGTGGTAGGCTACAGTGTTGCTATTCTTTGCTTCCCTTATGGGCCCCGGCAACACACGGGAGGACGATACACTAACATATCTCCTGCATACGAAAATGTCCACCCCGGTCCTATATTCTGCAAGCCAGTGATTCTCACAGTGTAAGCATTGAACAGCACCGGAGATAATGGTGATCCCTGTGGCGGTGATTCTCACAGTGTAAGCATTGAACAGCACCGGAGATAATGGTGATCCCTGTGGCAGGCCAGGATATATTGTTGTTGGTTCAGAAGTCCAGCTGCCACATCTAAAAGCTACTTTCCGTTGGAAAGCATATGAAGCACACATATGTCTTTCTTTGTCTATACTTATCTTTCTAATAGTGTTCGTAATGTGTATATTGCATTGTTTGTACCTTTTCCTTCCACAAATCCATACTGTTCTTCACCAATTTCAATTTTTATTTTCTTCCTTGTTCTTCTCATTATGATTCTGAGTAGAAGCTTAGTGACATGATATATGAGGTTAATTGTACGAAAATCTTCGCATTCTGGTCTTTTTCGGTATAGCTATAAACATATCGCTTGGTATATATCCACTGCTATAAATATCATTCAGCATTTTGGTTAATATATCTACTCCAAATTCTCCCATTACTTCTAATTCTTCTATTGTGATTCCATCTGGCCCAGCTGATTTTCCTTTTTTCACATGCTTGATAGCGTCATCAACTTCTTCTCTTAGAATAGGTGGACCTTCTAAGTTACTTTATTCTGCCCTTTCTCCATCATATAAGTCTCTTATATACTCATTCCACCTCTTCATTATAGCATCTTCCTCCAATAATATATTTCCTATTTTTGATTTTAAACAACCTGTATTTATTCTTATTTTTCTTCCTGTAATCTCACTGATTTGTTTGTGCATATTTTTTGTAACTTTAATAGAATTTAATTCAATTTTCTTGCACTGTTCATTTAATCAACTTTCTTTCGCCTTCACACAATTATTGTTGTCGGTACACATACTAATGTCATCATACCTTATGCCACCTGGGCCTGGAGAGCTGTTTTTCGTTCGTCGAAGCACAGCCCTGATCTTTTTCATTGTCACTGTGTCTTCATCTGAAATTTGCACTCCTGCGCTGAACAATGCCGTCTGAAAACGAACTCACGACTTTCAGTGCACTAGGCCGGTGGACTGACCACATTGCTATGTAGGCCCACGAGTGGCATCTTATGTTGAAACTTGGGCAAACGGCCTTGGTTCACTCCCCAGCCCGTAAAAAGTCTTCCAGTACACTAGCAATGGCGTAAAGGGCAAGAGGATCTACTTCGTTGCACAGGGTTGCATCCCACATGGCTCGGTCTCTTTCTGCAGGGCGTCCTGCCGAAAGCGTCACACAAAGCACGAACTCTGTAGCTCCAGCGATGATCCCCTGCCCCGGGGCATGCCGTGTCGTAATATGATATAGAGAGGCGGCCGCATCAATCGGCACCGAAGGGGACGGCATTATCGGGAAGGAGGGGCGGCATTTCAAAGACTTGAACCATACTGCGAAAATCTACCCCCTCCCCCAGGTGGGGGGGGGGGGCCTCTCCGAGAAAATAGCGCTCGCTAACCGAACAATGTGGCCCGGAATCGTGCTCACAACTGTCGGAGCGTGAGGCTGGCGTCAACACTTCGCTACGAAGACTCCCACTAGCAGTGGTAATTATCATCATCAAGTGCCTTTTGTGGTTGAGCATGCTTTTCCACGCCTTGTGATCTCCAACGGCCCGTATGGATTCGTGTGTTGACCCTGCCGTGCCATGGCACAAGATTGTCAAGAATTTTGTTTAGCAGCCTTTGCCTATCTCTCTTTCTACAAATATGTCCGGTTGTCACATGTTCCAGTTTTTGTTTTTTGTTTTCAGTGATAATGTAGCCGCCAACCTTCGTGGCGAAGAACTTACGGACGCGATTCTTAAGCCCGCTTACCCGCGTTCGAAACACATCTGCGACCGATTTGGCAGCAGACCGCGTTGCGCTGGGTTTTAACGAGTTGGCATGGGAGCCGGTCGTTCAGAAAAATAATACAAATGGCAAAGTACTGAACGTAAACTTGCCAAGGCATCAACAACAGCAGTAAAATGCTGGTGTTGACAGCCTGTCATGTCATGTATAAATGATATGGAAAAAAAAAACAAAAAAAACATGTAGCCAAATATTATGATTGCCTGTTTTTGATGTTTGTGATGAGTTGTCTTTGCAATTTCTCCCTAAACATGTCGAGATGACTAATTTAGCTGACCAAACAATTGTCAGCATTCTTATTATACAAAGCCACATCTCCAAAGCTTCAAGAGATTTGTTCGCTGTTTACCAATTGTTCAGGATTCGCAGTTGTATATTAGACCTGGTTCTATTAAGCAATAAAACATTCTACCCAGTATGGATATCATATTGAAAACATTTGGCTCTTATTTTTCTGTTCATTAGATGTAAAGCGTATATATAAGTTTCTCCGTGTAGCAGGTGATCTCCCTGTTATTGCTCTGAATGTGCACCCCGAAAGCACCCCCCCCCCCCACACCCCAAAGTTATTTGTTCCTTTCTCTCCATCAAATCCAGATTTTTCTGCAATATTTTTCATCTTTATTTCCGGTCTTGTTTTTCTCATTATGAATATGAGTAGGAGTTTGGTCACATCTATAAGTATAAAATACAACTGTCTGTCTGTCTGTATGTATGTTATTTATGCGTTCGCGAACGGTCCATCCGATTGAGATGAAATTTTCTACACGTGTTCTTCTCATTCCCGTGCTGCCAACTGGCATAAATTGCTAGTTTACAAACAATTATTTACGTAATAAAATTTAATTTTGTAATTACATTATAATTTATATATAACGAGGGGACTTAACTTAAGAAAAGTTATATCAAGGGACATACCTTTTAATAGCATTGCTATATATGTAATTACAATAATTGTTGCATATTTCTCAAATAGGTGGACCTTTTCTCTACTGTTATCTACAGGCATATGCGTTATAATATATAATGATAACATCTTTAAGGAATTTTCAAAGTTTTCATAAAAATAATGCATCTATTTTACATACGTGAAAATTTTCTAACTCATCTTTTTATTTCTCTTCGACATCTATACAGTCATCCCAACATTTATTGGGTTTTCGTGATATCTTGGTAAGTTTACGTTCAGTAGTTTCAGATTGCCCTATTTAGTTATTGGGATGAAGATTGTTCTCTTCCAATCTGTTCGCCATACTTCCGGGAACGGTAACGGGAGCATATATGACTACTAATATGAATTAAATGAGACGCTCCCCACCAGGGACTGGGCGAAGCCGGGTCGGGTCGTCTTTTTTGGGAACGGGAGCAGGTGCCGAATATGAATTAAATTAGACGCTCCCTGCCAGGGGCTGGGCAAAGCCGGGCCGGGCTTCTATTTTGGGGAACGGGAACGGGAGCAGGTGCCGAATATGAATTAAATGAGACGCTCCCCGCCAGGGGCTGGGCGAAGCCGGGCCAGGTCGTCTTTTTTGGGAACAGGAACGGGGGCAGGGGCCGAATATGAATTAAATGAGACGCTCCCCACCAGGGACTGGGCGAAGCCGGGCCGGGTCGTCTTTTTTGGGAACGGGAACGGGAGCAGGGGCCGATTATGAATTAAATAAGATGCTCCCCGCCAGGAGCTGGGTGAAGCCGGGCCGGGTCAGCTAGTGGTTTATAAAATGTTTGCAGTCAATCTACCCATGTCTCTTCTGTAAAGCTATAGATATAAATTTCAATTTCAGCATATCACTAGGCAACGTTGCAACAAAGAACCTGAAACTACAGTTACTACTGAAGTCACCACGAGGAAGATCAATGACAACCCTCCACAGACAAGAGCCAACACAGCTAAGAAGGAGGAGAAAGACACCAGAGTCAGAAACACTGACTCAAAAACAATCAGATGATTTGTCAAGCGTATTCACATGGAGCTGCCAGACGAACAAATCATGAAGCAGCTACAAGAAGAGAATCTCAACATCTGAATCTTGAAGGTGGCGCAGATTGTGACGTACTCAGAGATCCCTACCACGCTGGCGGTGGTGACGACTGAGGGCAGAGAGATACCACCCCAGCTATCGATAGACAAGAAAATACAACAACCTGAAGGAGTCATACCAAGAATCACTCAGTGTTCAGATGCCAGAGGGCCGGTCACAGCAGAGCAACATGTCGCAGTAAGACGGAAATCTGCCGTTACTGCGCCGATCAACATGCTTTCAAGGAGTGTCCATTGGCCAAGTTGGGCACGGACTTTCGAGCACCCACCAACAAGAGAAAGTGCGCCAACTGCCTGGGCAAGCATGGAGCAAGACACTTGGGCTGTCCGTACCACCAATAACACCGAGACGTTTTAATGACTGCCATTACCACAAAGACACCGTACAAGGAAGCAAGTTGGAGGTGCGAGACAGCCACGGGTATATCACAAGCTGAAAGAGATCAACTGCAACACCAGATAAACGAGTTGAAGAAGCAAGTCAAGGCACTGCTGACGTCGACTCCAACCAGCGACAATGAGAAACTGCTAGCTGAAATAAAGGAGATCCATCAAAACATCAAGCAAGAAGTGGAACATATGGCACTGAAGAAGGAGAACGAAGAAATTCTAGAAACCATTTAATCAGAGCGAGAACTACAAAAAGCTGAAATGGAACGTGTCCAAAACAAACCAACAGAAGCCATGCAAGAAACCACAGAGAAACTGCAAGATGAAAACCAAGAGGCCGAGCCTGAACCGCAAGCTAAAGCCAGCAGCCCAACCAGGACAGCCCGAGACATACAAGGGGAAACCAATATCCCGCCAGACATCTGAAGAAAACCCAGATGAGCACCCTGATGGCGGCGTGGAGAGGCCACAGGGACCTGCCTTGAAGGAGTGCCTAGAAAGGCAATTTGACAGGAACCCGGGCGCAAGGAATTCAGAATGCACTGGAGAGAAAAAGAAAAGAAGAAGCCAAAGAAACTCAGGGGGCAACCGATAGAATACCCAGATACACACTATCATTGTGAATCCGGCTTCAAGTACTGTATAGATGACGGAGAGATCATCCCGTGGTTGTCCATGGAGGAAGACTGAAAGGAAACATTAAATACTTTATCGAAATATAAAACAGGTGCAAGGAGGAAAATGACAAAATCGAAAAGCTTCTACAGGACAATACACCAAAAAAAGGAGGCAAATAAAAAGTCCTTATAAGGACTGCACCTCACCAAGCCAGATGAGCCAGCACCAACAAAGAAAACCTCAAGAGGAGACGGGCACAAAGGATAGCCGCCGACCAATCCCCCCAGCTGACGTCACAGACACAAAAGCCGATATAACCAGTCCAGGTCAGGACCAACTCGTAAGAGCGCACAAGACAAGAATCAGGGTGAATCATCATCATCATCTTCCACTTCTGCCGTCAAGCGTCATGGGGAGGAATAATTTGCGTTACAGCGCCCGGTGGGCGGCACTGGATAGTGTATCAGGGTGAATAAACCCACAAATACCGCGGACTTCAACAATAACCACAGCTGAAAGAAGCAGGTTGAACGAGGCCGAATTTGGAATTTTTGTTTTTCAAGTCAAGTCAATCACTAGGCACGTATCCACTGATGTAAATATTGCCCAACAGCCAAGCTAATATTTACTTTCCAAATTTCTCAAATACTTATAATTTCGCTACCATTATTCCATCTGACCCTAATTTGTTCCTTCCTCATATCTCATATCTTTGATAACATCAATAATAAATACTAATTACTATTTCCACTGTGGACGACAATTCCTTTCAGATTAATATCCAAAAAGTGGCTGATTCGTTCACAAGATTGTTATTATTATTAATTGGAGGCTGGGATGAGCCTTAATTATAACTTCTCTTCTGAGATTGAACGAGGCAGAAGGTAATGGAAAAATTACGTATAGCATCAGTGCATCAGTGACTTCTTTGTTTAGTATAGGTATTAGGTGGCCCTTCTACATTCTTGACAATTTACTGTCTTCGATCATATGACTCTTATTTATTACTCCATATCTTTATCATTGCATCCTCTTCCATCAATATCTTTCATGTCTTTGATTTTAAACATCCTGTTTTAATCTGATTTTTCTGATCTTCCATCATTATCTTTCATGTCTTTGATTTCAAACATCCTGTTTTAATCTGACTTTTCTGATCTTCTTCCATCAGTATCTTTCATGTCTTTGATTTCAAACATCCTGTTTTAATCTGATTTTTCTGCGCATTAAACAAAAAAAAATCTTTAACCGAAGTTGATTCAGTTTTGTAGCAATGATCGTTTAACCAGTGTATTTAAAAAAATGCATCTATGTCATATTTCTTCTTTCGTTCGCTTGAAATTCATGTTATTTCAAAATGCATCTGTCAGTTTTTCATCATAAAGATCACTACGCTTCATATCCTCACATGTTGCCCTTTTTAAGTTAATGATATTATTTTTTTAGAGTTCCCATATTGCCGCATAATCTCCCAAACGGATTCTCAATTAATGCTATCAAAGGCCTTTTCATAACCCACAAATTCAGTATAAAGTGGCAAACGCAGTTCATTACTGTACTCTGTTATAATGCGTAACATGACTATCTGTAGTATCTGTTTGGATGACAGCCTGCCTATTCTCCCAGACACTACCAAATAATTTGCGCAAAAGTTCAGTTGAAGTTTTGTATTGGTTTTAATAGCTTCTGTTGGGACACCATCTGGGCCAGCAGTTTTCCTATCTTTCAGTAGTTTGATTGCTTTTCTAAATTCTTCTTAAGATGGTTTTTTTCACAGCTAGTATCTAGTTCCACTTCAGCCGGCTAGATATTGTGAGGGTCATGTGAAACTGGTCTGTTCAAAAGATCCTTAAAGTATTCAACCTATTGTTTACTGCACTATAGCTGTTGATCTCATCCCTCCCATGGTGGATCTAAGTGCTTGAATTTGAACCTTGTCCAGCTCTTGTAGTGTGGTATTTGATACTGAACAACCTGCAATTAACCCATACTCCAGGTGTGGTTGTATGTGCTGTTGATACACTTTTCTAAGGATTTTACCTCTGGCCCTCAATGTGGTTCCACTTAATTTTTGCTTTTAGGATGGCTTCCTTTTGACTTCCGTTGCTGTTTTGCTGATGTATAGCTGGAACTTCTTCTTCAACCCAGCATGCTCTGGTCATGTCTGACAATGTACATCTCTGTAAACCCGCCCGCCCTGAAGGATGTGTTCAGAGTTATGAGGTCCAGTTCCACATGGGTATTTATGTGAGGAAGATTTTGAGATAGAATAGGTGGTCGAGTAGTCTGTATGGAAGACTGGTGGCCGAGTAATTTTCATGGAAGATTTTAAGACAATAGATGGCCAAGTTGTCAGTGTCCAAGTAGTCTGAGTGGAAGACTGACATAGAATAGCTGGCCAAGTAGTTTTCATGGTAGGCTTCGACACAAAATAGGTGGTTGAGTAATATTTGTGGTAGCCCTTGACACAAAATAGGTGGCTGAGTAATTGTCATTGTAGAATTTAACACAGAATAGGTGGCTGAGTAATTTTCATAGCAGACTTTGACACAGAATAGGTGGCCAAGTAGTTTTTATGGTAGACCTAGACACAGAATAAGTTGTTGAATAATTTTCAAGCTAGATTTGGAAATAAAAAAGGTGTCCAAGTAGTTTTCATGGTATTCTTTGACACAGAATAGGTGGCCAAGTAGTTTTCATGGTAGACCTCGACACAGAATAAGTGGTTGAGTAATTTTTATGGTAGATTTTGACAAAAAATAGGTGGCTAAGTAATTTTCATGGAAGACCTTTAGACAGAATAGGTAGCTAAGTAAATTGTGACCAGGTAGTCTGGGTGGAAGTCTGACACAGAATAAGTGGCCAGTAGTCTGCATGGAAGATGTTTAGAATGGCCAGGTAGTCTGCAGTGGCCATTATTTTCAGGTAAAAGTTTACAGTTTACCTGTGCCTCGAAGTTGCACCAGTGTCATTGAATGTTATTACCTTTCATCAGCATTAATACAGGGTGTTTGTAAAGTCTCACTACACATTGTATATAGAACAAATCTGAAAAATTCTTTCTTCTGTTGATAACACCATTCTGTTTGGGGTGCAAAGAATTACTCCAGCAGACAACAGCTGTTCGCTGCATATTGCTTCATGATGGACAGTGAAGCACTTCATTTTTCAAATTTGTTATACATGCAAAGTGTAGTGAGACTTTACAAACACCCTGTATAAAGTAAAGGACACTTAATATGCCTGCAGACGCTTGGGCATATGGTGCTAGACCCATATTTTTATATAGTAAATTTAAAACATCTGCATCCATGTGGATTCAAACTCTTGACAACTGGTCCAGAAGACAAGTGTATAGCCACTACACTGCCATAGCTCAGAATTAATAAGACAGATACAAATCACCAGTTGCTGATTACAAATGTAGTTCACAGATAATCAGCAAGCGGAGTTTCTGTAAAATGTGAAAATAATCAATACTGATGAAACAACACACACCTAAATAACAAAATAAGCAAACTAAAATTTAATGCTTATATACTGTTTATTTAAAACAGTTAAATAAATACACTATTTCAACAGTGTTGCATAGGTCAGTTTCTCAATGTCCGGGCTAACGAGGGCAGATTATTGTCCATTTATGCTGAAATAATCAGAAAAAAATTTATTGTAGAATGACTAAAAGTATATTTTATGAATACAATTTAACGTTAATGATATTTTCTGATATTTAAAAGTGTTATATTATAACATTCAAATTATATTTCACAGTACTAAAATATACACAATACAATACAGATGAAAGATCAGTCAAACTTTCAAGTATGCATAATGTTCTTTTATATATACCACCTAATGAAGAATGAACATTCCAGTAATGCATAATGTTGTTCTATTATATATCACCAGATGAACAATCAATATTCATGTCATGTTTTCTGTTTTGGTGAAAATTTTGCTGTTAAAGATAAGTGGACGCTAAGATAGTGTGTAATGTTACAAATGTATAGCTCTGATATCATCTTAATTCTGAAAGCTCTCTGGCTCATTCTTTATAAATATATAATGGAGATGGATTGTATCTGCAGAAAAGAACCTCAATGGCTCGGAACGCTGAAGAAGAAGAATATATATATATATATATATATATATATATATATATATATATATATATATATATATATATATATATATATATATATATATATATATATAAGAATTTTAAGTGACAATGAAATAAATTACATACTATTTCTTGTATACATATTCTTATTGTGTTTTGGTAAACAATCACTATCAGTGCACACAGATATCTCTGTAAGTGCTCAGCCTTCTCCCAAAGAACGTACAAGGAGAATCTCAAACCTAGCACCAGCGAGGAACTAAATGTGTAAATATATACTAGAATCACACAGACTACAAATAGTCTTTTTCAGTGTAAGTAAATAAAATGTGTATATATACCAGAATCACACAGACTATAAATAGTCTTTTTCAGTGTAAGTAAATAAAATGTGTATATATACCAGAATCACACAGACTATAAATAGTCTTTTTCAGTGTAAGTAAATAAAATGTGTATATATACCAGAATCACACAGACTATAAATAGTCTTTTTGCATGTAAGTGAAAAAATTTGTATATTTCCAGAATCACACAGGCTATAAATATTCTTTTTGCATGTAAATAAAACAATTGTGAAGGATCCTCATACCTGCCTTCAGGCATATTATGTATATAGTGCAAGCTCCATGTTTGTATATACTAATTGGCCATAGATTGGTGATAGATAGGCCGGCTGTCTTTGCCTCTCAAGACATTTCTTCATACTTATCTGAGGCTGGGTCAACCTGGGAGCCCCTGTACATTTTTACAATCCACCACGCTGGAGATCTGAACCCAGGACCACCAAGCTGGCAGGCAGACACCTGGTCACTAAGCTACCACGGTTTCCTCCCTTACATGTCTGATTTGGAAACATCTTCATGACATGATTACTTACTTCCACATTGTTCACAGCTGCAGCTGGAAATGAAGCTCACTTTAATCCTCGTCTGTTGACCATCGGTGCAGTTAAATGTGACGTGTGTCACATCGAAAGCAGCCTTGCAACATTTGCAGCTTGATTGTGTGGTAAGTTCAAAGCTGTCTGAGTCTTCATTGTAAATGTTGGACATGGTAGCATCTGTACTAGTACCACAGGTGCCAACACATTGCTGGTGAAAAATATTGAATTAGTTATTATCTAATTATATGTTTCTTGTCTAATCTTATGCATCTTCATCTTTTTATCTAACAAATTAAACTTCTTAGCAGATAACTTAAGCATAATAAACTTATCTAATATGACATGTATAGAAACATAATATCCCATAGCATGTTGTATAAATATCTATTTATCTAATGATATACGTGGCATAAGCTGATTATCAAATAATATATGTGGCATAAACTTACTATCTAATAAAATATCAGTCCCATACTTTTTAATTAGAAAATGTAAAAATAAGAAGGCAATAAGGCTGCAGTGACATCTATTGGATCACAGCTAGTGACTGAGGTGACAGTGAGGGCAGAAGCAGAGGCAGGGAAAGAAGCTGGATTTTCTATGGTCAGTTGCGGTGCAGTGATAATGTTGGCAGATGCACCAGGTGCACAATGTTCACCTCCCTGAGGGTGGGATGGTTTCTGAGTAGATACAATAGTGATGTCAATATGGGATAATTACGATACACAGAATGTCCTGAAGGTGGATATGCAAATGCATAACAAAGAAAAATGGAGTCACGACCTAGGTTGGCCCGATCCATGAGAGTGTAAAGGAGACAAAGGGGCCAAAACATTCAGCAAGGGGGACTTCTTATGATGATTGAAAGTCACTTGTTATGCTTGCTCTTTGGCATACTGCTGTGGCATAAACTTCCTGTCTAATAACATATATGTCACACACTTCTTATCTAAACAACATATAGTAGAAACTGTCCATCCCACAAAAAATACCATCAACTTCTTACCTAATGATATATATGTGGCAAATACATCTTATCTAATAATATATATGTCATACATATTATCTAAAATACATGTCATATACCTTATTGTTAATTACTAGACCACCTATTTTGTGTCAAAGTCTTCCATAAAAACTACTTGACTACCTATTTTATTTGAATAACGAAGACACAAACAATAGATTGCACGATTTATTGCCCGGCATATTTCACTGCATCTCGTCAGGTACATACTGCAGAAATCGCACAACTTACGTGAATTAATTAGATAAATCCTTCAAACTGAAATATACACATGTTCGCACAGTAATGTCGATTGTCTACCACGGTAATTTTAAACTGACTAACATGTCTTTCTGCTTACACAAGGACGGCTTACGAAGGTTGATTAGTATAGCTTCAGCAAACTTTAACAATCGACTACTTTGTGTGTTGAACAACACACGGAAGGCACTGTCTCTTTCAACCACGTGACCACTCTCGAGCACATGTCTCCCGACCGATGAAGCCAGACTTTTCCGGTGTGTTGGCCTGCCTAGGCTACCATCTTCTGTGTGTAGTATCTTGTCCAACCAATTCGGAATATGTTCCGAAACCCTGCAATGTAACTGTCGCTCAGTTCTGCCTATGTAGATGGCCTCGCATCTGCATGTAAATTGGTAAATACAATTTGATTTGGTGTACAAAGCTACAGGTTCTTTTACTGCTGGGACTGGGATCGGTGTGTTTCTGTACCTGATGACTAGAGCTGCAGCACAGAATGTTCGCTCGACTGCTGTGGTGAGCCGGTCCCGCAGACGTTGCATTACGTCATCTCCTCGGAAGGTTAGCTGGATGAATACTTTGAGTTTAGGGACTGTAGTTACTTCTGATTTCGGTTTGGGCTGTTGGCAGTGGCGCTTTATAAATCCTGTGGAGTACCCATTCAGGTTTAAGGCATTCTTCAGAGTTTTAAATTCCTCTGTCAGTGTGTCCTGGGTGCATATCTTCCTAGCACGGTCAAACAGGGTCCATACTAAGCCCCGTTTGTACTGGACAGGTGCGAAGCTCTGAAAATAAGTATTGGCCAGTCCATGTTTCTTTGCGGTACACCGATCTTTGAATTGTGCCATCTGCTCTACGTCTCATTAGGATATCTAGAAACGGCAACGCTTCGTTGTGTTCGTGTTCCATAGATAAAGAGATGTTTATATGTGTCTCGTTCATTGCGGCCTGGAACGACGTTGCTTGTAGCTCGTCTGTGGTGATAATTAGTATATCGTCCACGTAACGACGGTAAAAGGCCAAGTTATTGATTTCTGAGGATCTCTTTTCTTCTAAGTGTGCCATGAAGATGTCCGCTAGAATAGGTCCAAGTGGGCTCCCCATGGCCACTCCGTCAATTTGGCGATATGACTTGTTTAGAAAGTTGAATTGTATGTTGGCAGTACATAATTTTAATAGCCTCTCTAGAATAGCTGATGGTATGCCTAGTTTTAGTTGTTTGTCTCTAATGCGTTCAGCTTATTATATTCACGGTCTCATCTAATGGAACGTTGGTGAATAAAGAGGCAATATCCATGCATGCCATGTGTTTGTTGTTTATGTCCATAGTATCCAATAATTCCACCAGTTCGAATGTATCCCTGAGTGTTCTTGGATCGAAGGACTGTCGTACTGGCTTTAAAATTTCAGCTAGCCATCTCGCCATTCGGTGTTGTGCCGAGTTAACCATGGAAAGGATCGGTCTTAGTGGGATGCCGGGCTTGTGAAGCTTGGGTAGACCGTACATCTGAGGTGTTTGGGAGCCACGCGGTGTGAGCGTTTTTGCAGTGGCCTCACTGATGAGTCCTGCATTCACAAGTGACTGGATTTCTTTCCTCATTTTTGCATCCAGGTCCTCCGACTTGTTGACTGTTTGCTCTACTCTGAATTTAGATGCGTCTGATAATATATCATCCATTTTTCTCTGGTAGTCTGATATGTCCATCAGTACTGCACCACTCCCTTTGTCAGGTTTCAATATTACAAGGGTTTTGTTGGCCTTTAACGCTTTTAAGGCAGTAAGGTGTTCATTGGTCAGCGGACATGTCTGTTTAGAGGGGGTTGTGCGATACTGGTGTTCTAAATCTACCAGTTTGGCCTTCAGCCACCCGACTGACTCAGCAGAAGTAGGTGATAACTTGGAGACTTGATCAAACAACATTTCAAATTGTGCTTGCGACTCAACACGGTTAATGTGTTTGGGCTTTATGCAGAATTTTAATCCGTATGCAAGGGCCTCCGTTTCAATGTTGTTGAGTACGTACGACGATAAGTTCCTCACATATTTCTCTGGGTTGTCTAGTACTGACGTAGTTATCTTTTCAGTGCTCAGTGATTTGTTGAGGCGAGCATTCTCTGCGATTTTCACCTTGTACACTGTTTCTGTACAGAATTTGGTGAACTTCAAGTAGCCATACAAGCTCAATTCTTTGGTGACGTAGTAGGCAGAACTGTGTGTGCGCTTGAGGTTGGCCAGTTTAGACTGGGTTTCTTCTATCTGGTTTTTTGTCAGTCGTCTCAGGTGTTTTCTTGTTGGACATATTCTGTCCGCCCTGAGAGATCTGAAATACCGGTGAGGGAATATTCCCGTCTTTAGGCATTCCTCGAGAAATCTCAATCGACACTCCTGTACCGATATTTTACACTTCAGCTTGAGTAATCCATCCAATCACTTCACTGTTGATAATGGAAGGCGACGTTTCAGAAATTCAAAACAATGTTTTCCCGTGATGAATTTGAATAACGAAGACACAAACAATAGATTGCACGATTTATTGCCTGGCATATTTCGCTGCATCTCGTCAGGTACATACTGCAGAAATCGCACAACTTACTTAACGGACCCTGTTTGACCGTGCTAGGAAGATATGCACCCAGGACACACTGACAGAGGAATTTAAAACTCTGAAGAATGCCTTAAACCTGAATGGGTACTCCACAGGATTTATAAAGCGCCACTGCCAACAGCCCAAACCGAAATCAGAAGCAACTACAGTCCCTAAACTCAAAGTATTCATCCAGCTAACCTTCCGAGGAGATGACGTAATGCAACGTCTGCGGGACCGGCTCACCACAGCAGTCGAGCGAACATTCTGTGCTGCAGCTCTAGTCATCAGGTACAGAAACACACCGATCCCAGTCCTAGCAGTAAAAGAACCTGTAGCTTTGTACGCCAAATCAAATTGTATTTACCAATTTACATGCAGATGCGAGGCCATCTACATAGGCAGAACTGAGCGACAGTTACATTGCAGGGTTTCGGAACATATTCCGAATTGGTTGGACAAGATACTACACACAGAAGATGGTAGCCTAGGCAGGCCAACACACCAGAAAAGTCTGGCTTCATCGGTCGGGAGACATGTGCTCGAGAGTGGTCACGTGGTTGAAAGAGACAGTGCCTTCCGTGTGTTGTTCAACACACAAAGTAGTCGATTGTTAAAGTTTGCTGAAGCTATACTAATCAACCTTCGTAAGCCGTCATTGTGTAAGCAGAAAGACATGTTAGTCAGTTTAAAATTACTGTGGTAGACAATCGACATTACTGTGCAAACATGTGTATATTTCAGTTTGAAGGATTTATCTAATTAATTCACGTAAGTTGTGCGATTTCTGCAGTATGTACCTGACGAGATGCAGCGAAATATGCCAGGCAATAAATCATGCAATCTATTGTTTGTGTCTTCGTTATTCAAATTCATCATGGGAAAACATTGTTTTGAATACATATTTTATGTCAAGTCTTCCATAAAAACTACTTGGCTACCTATTTTGTGTCAAAGTCTCCCATACAAACTACTTGGCTATTTTCTCAGAGACTCTTGGAGGTCGTTGCTGGAGCTATGGAGTTCATACTTTGTGCAATGCTTTCAGCAGGCTGCCCCGCAGAAAGAGACCAAGCCATATGAGATAGATCCCAGTGCAATAAAGTTGACCCTCTTGCCTTTTAGGCCCTTTTTAAAATATGTCTCAAAGTCTTCCCTGCAGAATACTCAGTCACCTATGTTGTCTCAAAGTCTTCCATACAAACTACCTGGGGTTCAGTCTTCCACACAAACTACTACCTGGGGTTCAGTCTTCCACACAGACTACTACCTGGGGTTCAGTCTTCCACACAGACTACTACCTGGGGTTCAGTCTTCCACACAGACTACTTGCCCACCTATTCTGTCTTAAAGTCTTCCACGAAGATTACCTGGCCCCTTTTCTGTCTCAAATCTTCCATGCAGACTACCTGGCCACCTATTCTATGTCTGTCAACTTGGTCACAAACTACCTGGCCACCTATTCTATGTCTGTCAACTTGGTCACAAACTACTTGGCCACCTATTCTATGTCTGTCAACTTGGTCACAAACTACTTGGCCACCTATTCTATGTCAGTCTTCCACTCAGACTACTTGGTCACAGACAACTTGGCCATCTATTGTCTTAAAATCTTTCAGAAAAATTACTCTGCCACCAGTCTTCCATGCAGACTACTCAACTACCTATGCTGTCTGTCTTCCATACAGACTACTTGACCACCTATTCTGTCTCAAAATCTTCCTCACAAAAATACCCACGTGGAACTGGAGTTCAAACCTCTAAACACAACCTTCAGGAGTGGCGAGCTTACAGAGATGTACATTGTCAGACATGACCACAGCATTTTAAACATTTGTGTAGGTAAGTATTCATGGGAAAGTGATACAATAGTTTGCTCAAAGCTGAGACATCCGGTTGCTATTTCTTACAGTGTGGATGTACAACTGTTCTGCCCAATACTGTAAACAAAATCTTGCATGACCTTTGCAGAACATTGCAATCAACCTCAGGTTAATTTTCTAGGCAATTTTACATCCAGTAGTTTACCATTGCTTTCTGAAAGAGAAGTCAACATTTAAGTCCCAACTGAACGTGTTGGGAATGAACCCACTACTCCAACATCAGCACACAGGAAGTTTAAGACTGAGGGTTCTTAACCTTTCAGCCATGCTGACCACTATCCACTACTGTAAATGTATGTAAAACTTAACTTGCTGCTTAAAACATTTAGGAATGTGGTCTTAGGCCTATCACTGGTGCTAATGTAAGTCTTATATGAATTTTAATATCCTTACACCATGTAGATTTTACTTACACGAATCTCAAGAAGTTCAGATTGACACAGTCCGTGGTTAGATGTATTCAGTTTCAGTATTTCTTTTCCAGTAGCTTCGTATTGACACTTCTTGGGTCTTTCTAAGCATACTGGGCAGCATGCATTGTCTGTTGTAACTTGCTGATGAGTTTCCTGAAAGATTATTAAAGAGTTGAAGAATTAACTCACTTTGTACTAAGCGATTCATCATATGTTTATGAGTTACTTCTTACACGACCAATACACCTTCAGTTTTCTTAAATTCTATACTTTTTAGCAATTATTACTTGCACCAGCTCTTTTCTAGATATTGCCTAAACCAGTGGTTCTCAAACTTTTTTGGCCCATGCCCCCCTTCACCATATGTTGAGAATGTCATTCCTCCCCTTTTGTATTTCCTTCCTATAAATTCCCCCCCTCCCCCCACCCTGCCCCTACATAGTATATGTAAAAATGGAAGCTAACTTTAATAACACATTCTAGAACAAGTTTAGGCATCTACATAAAACGTGATTAGGGGGTCTAATTACGTTACAAGATTAATATCAGAAGGACGAGGAGTACAGAACCGTAAAGTATGGAGGAAAAAAACAATATCAGGTAATCGGTTCTTGTATTAACGCGATCTTGAAATAATCTTCATTCCCCCCATGGAAACTCTAAAATTCCCCCCCCCCCCCTGGAGGGAATTCCCCACTGGTTGAGAATCACTGGTCTAAACTGTTTCTTCCTTAGTTGTTTGCTTCTTCTTCAATTATAACTTTGTCAGTGCTATCTCTATGTTATCATTTTAAAATAATAGCTGCAGGGATTTAAAGACTTAACTAGGACTAAAAAAATAGTGTTGCAGAGAAAAGGCACATTATGAAATGATAATAAAATCATTTAAGTTTATTATTACATCCAGTATTAAGATGGTGTGGCCATGTTGAGCAAAAAGGCATAGGGGACATATATGGAGCATGTCTAAGGTACAAAAAGGCATAGGGGACATATATGGAGCATGTCTAAGGTAAAAAACCTTGAAAGCATCCATGAAAATATAGAAGGACAGTTTGAAATTAAACCTAATATCATTGGCTGTCATGGAATGAAATGACATCATCAGAGGTGGAGGGAAATGGAAACAGATTGTCCTTCTGGCAAGAGCCTTATAGACTCAGGATACTGGAAAGAAGAAGAAGAAGAGGAGAAAGAAGAAGCAGTAGAATTTTAAACAGAGGCAGCCATGCAAGTTGAAGTAGCAGCAGTAGATGTTGAAGCAGAGGCAGTTGTTGGTGTTACAGCAGGGGCAGAGGAGGAGAAGGAGGAAGAAGATGAAGAGGTGGAGGAAGAAGATGAAGAAGGGGCTGATAAAGATGATATAGTAGTAAGGGACGCAGATGTGTTTCCAAAGCACCAGGGCCAGGTTTTATACTGGCCAAGACCTACTAACATGTCCTAGTCGTGCGTTCTGGGCAACAGGAACCTTCGGGGTCCAGGCTAACGTAGTAGGATCACTGATTCTTCCGAAGTCGGAGAGTATCTGCCTGCATGGCGAGGAACCACTAGTCTGCACACCAATAAGCCAGACATGGGACAACAGATACTCACGCAAACCTCAGTCCGGTATGACATCACACTGATGTTGGACAACAGGACGTCTTCATTAAACATACAGGACTTCCCACTGGAGTTCACAGCCAGCGAACGCAAGCAAGCAGCAAGCATATAGTAGTAATAATAGTAGTAATAGTAAAAGTAGTAGTAACAGGAGGATACACCAGCCTTAAAGGTCTCGCATACAAAGTGTTTGAATGGAACAGAATAATTTCTTTAGCACATATTGTCAAAACATATTACTTATGTGCCATGTAAAAGAATTACTTACATTGTTGCAGTTATCGATGGCTTCCTTGCATTCTGGTGTTTGGTCATGAGGAATACACTGTTTTATTCCATCTACACAGTAGCATTTCTCAGTGCAGTCCTCATTTATCCAAGTGTCTATAGATAATATAAATTTATATTACTGCATGCACCAATTTCACACAAATCATGGTGGTTTTGTGGTTAATGTGCTTGCTTGAAGTGCTCTGGGTTTAATCTTCAATAGTGTTGGATAGTCAGGAAGGGAATTCATTGTTTTGAATTTAGTCTTAGATTGTAACTACATCATAGAGCACCAAATTGACCACACATGATATATCATGCATTATGACATGTTTAACTTTCTGAATTAATCACCAGTTGTACAAGTGTTCTTGAGGAGATAGGTAGCCGCTTATTAAGTAGCTGGCTGTCCCAGACACCCACTCTAGGGATATCCATGGTAAGTTTGCTGGATGCAGGGATTATATACTTCTGCTGTATGCAGGTATCTTTAACATTTTACTCCAAAAAGGAGGTTATGATATTACACAGCATTGTCAGTATGATAGTTGACAGATGGTGGTGTGTGAACTGTTTACATTGGTTTCATACAACAGAAATCAGTATAATAGTTGACAGATGATGTGTGAACTGTTTACACTAGTTTCATACAACAGAAGTCAGTAAAATAGTTGACAGATGGTGTTGTGTGAACTGTTTACACTAATTTCATACAACAGAAATGAGCTTAGTAGTTACAAATCTGCAAATCAAAGTATGCCAAATAAGACATTATTTAATTTGTTTTTATCATCAGAAAGTTGTTAGTTACTAATTATCTAGAAGTTAACTAGGGGGTTGAACCCCCTACCTTGCCATCAGTGAACTGGAAGTATCAGAGGAAATGTTCTTATCATTTGGCCACGTCAACCTTTACTTATTGCCTAGCAGTTACTGTCTAGCAACTGTTCACAACTCAACAAATTCCTTAAAGTATGGAGAGTATAATAGATCAAATGATGGTTGTAGCTCAATATACACATACCTGCATTCATACACAGGGTCATACACAGTGTGTTTTCCGAAGGATCAGCAGTCAACATACCGAAGCGGCGGGGTAACCGCGCAGGGAAAAAGAAGCCAGGTAAGCGCGGTGGCTTGAGACGTTTTAGACTCAAGTGTCACCGTCTAGGACTCAGGAACATCCGTATTCTATATTGGAACTGTGCCAGTGTAAAACAACGGGGCTCTATTTTAGAAACCCTAGTTTACAGGAACGACATTGTAGCACTCCAGGAGACGAGACTGGGCGATCAGCTACTCCGAATTGCCGGCTTCAAATGTTTCTATAACAGACGACATCTGGGAACGGCGATTCTCGTTCGCGACAGCATGGTGGCGTCAGAGCTAGACATGTCCAGTTGGAACAGTGACGATATACAAATACAGGCGTTGAGAGTTCATTCCAGTATACCATTCGTATTGGTTAATGTTTATGCCCGCAATGCGAGTGTGGACGCCCAGAAGTGGCAGTGCTTAAGTGGCATATTAGGCCACGAGAGAAATGTTATTTTCTGTGGTGACTTCAACGCTAAAGGCAGATCATGGGGAAACACTTCCTCCAATACACAAGGGGAGGAGCTCGAGACTGCACTGGAAACCATCGACCTGGTTTGTATCAACAGTGGCTGTGTCACCAGGACAGCAAGCCGTCCTGGCGATGAGGACAGTGCTATTGATCTGGCGCTAGTTTCACCTTCACTCACTACAGTGTGTAGATGGGGTGTCCTAGGACACCATGGCAGCGACCACCACCCATGCAGCATATTGGTGGAGAAAGGCAGAACCAGGCAGCACAAGCTAAAGGTAAAGACGTTCCAGTATGACAGTACAGGGCAAGATGTGGTGAGTAAAATAAGACGTGACAAGCGCAGAACGTTTCAGGGCAGGAAGAAAAGGAAAAAAAGCTGGGAGCAGCCACCGTGGTGGAGTTTCGAGGTGGAGAAGGCTTGGGTGGATAAGCGTAGTGCTGTAAGGAGATGGCAAAATGCCAAGAAGAACAGAGCTGGTCATCCTAGTTCCTGCTTGCACTTAGAAAGAGAGATGCACACAAAAGTAAGCTATTTCAAAAAACTGGTCACGGTGGTTAAAAGCGAAAAATGGGCAGAGGTGTGTCAAAGAGTAAGCACAGACAAGTCACTGAAATTGTTCTGGCGACTACATAAAAGCATGAGTGGTGTAGTCAAGAATAAGAGCATTTCTGACTTCCAAGGTGCTGACCTCATCTGGCAGAGGACTGACGAGGACAAGGGCAAAGCCCTCTTTGAACGCTACCTTGAGCAGAGCAACCAGACAGACATGGGAGGCCGGAATCTGGCCAAGGAGGTCACCTCAGACAGATGCAAGGCCCAGGACACTTCGGATGAAGACACAGTGACAGTGAAAGAAATCAAGGCTGTGCTTCGACGATCAAAAAACAGTGCTCCAGGTCCTGATGGCATAAGATACGACGACATAAATAGGTGTACCGACAATGAGCTAGAGAAACTAGCAGACATGTACAACAACAGTATAGGGAGTGCTAGCATCAAGGAGGAATGGTTACACAGCTATCTGATTCCCTTGCCGAAGCCTGACAAAGACCACAAGAAAATTCAGGGATATCGAATTATAACCATGCAGAATACAATAGGCAAGCTGCTGGAGAAGGTAATTGCCAGGAAAATATCAAGCCAACTAGAGAGGCAAGGTGTTTTCCCACCTACCCTGGGTGGGTACCGTCCAAAAAGAGAAACCTGGACCAATGCAGCAGTCTTTGCCCACGATGTCTATGAAGGTTTCCACTCAGGCACTGAAACCGTTGCTGCAGCGATTGATCTTGAGGACGCATACAACAGAGTACCACTGGATTTTTTAATGTTTCAGCTTCTTGAACTAAACGTAAGTCCATTCCTCCTTAGTTGGATCGCTGCAGCTCTCTTCCAACGGAAAGTAGTTTTTAGATGTGGCAGTTGGACTTCGGAACCAACAACAATATATCCTGGCCTACCACAGGGATCACCATTATCTCCGGTACTGTTCAACGCCTACACAGTGAGAATCACCAGTGAGCAGATCACTGGACCTGGCAGGACATTGTCATATGCCGATGATGTTTTAGTGTATCGTCAGGGTAAGGATAGAGAGGAGGTTGCTGTGGAACTACAAACCGAACTCAATCGCATAAGTACTTGGTGTGATGAAGCTGGGGCAATGGTCAACCCAACTAAGGCAACAGTGACCTGGTTCTCGTTGAATAATCATATTGTCAACAATCCAACACCAACTGTAATGCTGTGTTCAGAGACGGTGGAAAGAACGCAGGCAATGAATTACCTGGGGATACGGTTTGATCGAAGCCTTGCTTATAATGTGCACATAGACCAGGTGATAACAAAGGCCAAGCGGGGTTTGGCAGCGATGCGGGTGATGGCGGCAGTAAACTGTGAGCAGCGCCATCTATGTCTTCTGTACGAGGGGCTGGTCATGTCTGTTTTGGAGTATGCAATGGCAATCCTGACTGTCAGCCATAAGCAGATAGAAAGGATGGAAAGGATACAGAATGAAGCTATGCGCATTATTCTTGGATGTACAAGAGATACAGCATGCAGGGCGATGCGCTACCTTCTTGATTTTCCAACCATTGAAGAGAGAATGCAAGTTTGCAGGGCACGTGCCTACCTCAGAATTAACGCAAACACACAGCATCCACTGCATAGTGAAATTAGGAAGGTGAAGGGCAGCAGGTTAAAAAGAGGACGGTCGTGGATGGGTCAAGCCGAGGACATTCTTCAACAGGTGTGTTCACTTGAGGACTTAGAACCTGGCGAGGAGTGGGTGCAAGTGCCAACAGACTTCTGCACATCCTTTTCAGTTTGCATCCAACTAGATAGAAAATGCAGACAAGAAAATCCGGCTGCTGTTGAGGCTGAAGTACAAGCGTTGATTTTCGAGAATTCGCTAGACAGTGACGCGGTCATCTACACAGATGGGTCGGTCGTCCGACATGTGAGAAGCTCATGGGCCTTTACAGCTCGGGCCGGAGGGAGAATTGTGAAGGAGGACTCTGGTGCTTTCACTGAAACCACAAGTAGCCTGACCATGGAAGTCATGGCAGTAAGTAAAGCAATAACATGGCTCGAGACACAGACATTCACTAGGGCTTGTTTCCTTAGCGACTCAATGAACATGATCAAGAGGATAGAGGAGGGGTCGATTCGAAGAGAATGGTTGCTGCCTCTGAAGCGGTCTCGGCTGGCAAAGATTAGTTTCATCTTCGTGCCAGGGCATGCGGGAGTACAAGGAAATGAGCGGGCTGACAAGCTCGCAGGTGAGGCTACTGTTGAGAGCGGACGCGCCATGGACCAGGCTGACATTCTGAATGCTCTACGAGAAGTGAGACTTTTGCAAGAACCAAGTGATGACTGTGAATCTACAACAATGGCCAGACTGCGAGAGCAGCAAATTAAAAGAGGGGTGGCCAAACAAGAACACTACGCAGGAAGCCAAAGAAGATTGATAAACCAACACAGAACTGGCGTCGTTAGCCGCTACACGCTGCGGGATTTGCTGAGGAGGGGATCCGAGCACTTATGGACTGAATGGTCCGATGTGCAACGAGGATGATCTGTCGACTAACTAACTAACTAACATACACAGGGTCATATTAAAAATAAATAATATTGAAAAATAATTTTACACATGTCAGGTGTCTAATAACATTAAATTATATTGTATCAACATAATAAACATCATTGACTATCATTTTGTTAATATTTTGTATGAGATTTTAATTTCATTTGTCTGAAGTCTCACATTTATATACTGGTTTAATTGATAGATTATCATAGCATTTTTATATATTCAATAGTGCAATTGATGACAACTTACTGTCTGGCTTTATCTGGCAAGATACATTTCCATTGTAGCATTCACTGTTAAAGGGAAATAATATAAATATATGAACTGAATGTTGCAAAGATTAGCAACATAAAGAATTAATTGTGAAATGACAAAAAAATACCATTACAAACATGATACAGAAGGAATGGGATATTTTGTTACAATTACAGCCAGAACGGGGTGGATATGCTATGTGGGGGTATTACGCTGACTGAGACCTTCTCCTAGTGGTGCATCAAAGACACTAATTTGGCAAATAAAAGGTACATTTGCACATAATCTCCATTATGATGATGGTTGAGAAGATGAAATATTTTGCACACTGTGAGGCTCACAGAAAATCACAGTAGCTTCCAATGATAATAATTGATGGTTAGCACTAATGCTTTGCATGGACAGTTCATAAGTATTCGAGTTGCTGGTCTGGACAAGTCTTCACCATAGATGGGAATTTTATCATTGTCTATTGGCATGGACCAAGTATTCACCAGAGATAGGAATTCTATGATTGTCTACTGGCATGGACCAAGTATTCACCAGTTATGGAAATTCTATCAGTGTCTACTGGCATGGACCAAGTATTCACCAGTGATGGGAATTCTATCATTGTCTACTGGCATGGACCAAGACTTCACCAGTGATGATAATTATATAATTTCTGTCCAGAGTTGACACTTGAAAATGACAAGATTCAAACAACGATCAGAACAAAGTGTAAACTAAAGGTTTGTAATCTATATCTATAAAACACAATGTATGTCTGTGGGGATGTATTTGATGCGTTCGATAACGGTCCATCCGATTGAGATGAAATTTTCTACACATCTTCTTTTCATTCCCATGCAACCAACTGTCATAGTTTTTTTTTATTGTACAATCAGCTATTTACTTACTAAAATTTAATAATTAAATTATATGACTAACATAAGAAATAATATATAAAGGGACATAACTTTTAGTAGCATTGCTATATCTTAGGTTAAGTCCCCTGGCTATAGATAGACAGATAGATAAATCTGACCCGATAGATAGAGAGGGTGGGATAGACGGAGGGAGAGACGGACGGGCGGGCGGGCAGGCAGACAGATAGATACATAGACAGATAGACAGACAGATAGATAGATAGATAGATAGATAGATAGATAGATAGATAGATAGATAGATAGATAGATAGATAGATAGACAGACAGCCGGGTCATCAGACAGACAGACAGTCGGGAACAGGAGCTTATATGACTACTTATATGAATTAAATGAGATACTCCCCACCAGGAGCTGGGCGAAGCCTGGCCGGGTCAGACAGACAGACAAACAAGCAGACAGACAGACAGATAGATCCCCACCAGGGCATGGGCGAAGCCGGGCCGGGTCAGCTAGTACTATTATAAATATAACTTGAATATGATTCAGTATTGTTAGTTACTCTGGCATCCCAGGTATTCACAACATTCGTCTCAGGAATAACATCTCCATTGCTTCCAAGCTGTTCCTAAGTGTTCATTCATGGTCTATGATTAACTACTGGACAGCAAAACAGATTCTATATAACATTTCATTACTGCCTTTCTGACATCAAATGATAGTGACTTATTGCTTTACCTATTTTTCATTTTCTGAAATGTTTCTTTTGCTTGACCTATTCAGCTCTTAATCTCTGTCATACATCTTCCATCTTATGTTATAGTTGTCCCTAGGTTAGTTAGTTAGTTAGTTAGTCGCGGTTCCAACTTCACGGCAACGGGTCATCCCCATATTGCTCCGTTCCTGTGCCAGTGAATATCACAAAATGCTCATCACTGCCCCATGTGAACAATGGAATAGACAGGGGTGTCGGCAAGCCAACAGACCGCACAGGTACACTGTGCATAATGCCGCCGCCAGAATGCCAACACAAAAGTCCTCCACGAAAAATACAGTTCATCGTCGATGAAAACGGCAGTCACCAGAAAGACTTCATATGAACGTGGTTAAGTGGTTTGGTGTTCTCTTTTTCATTGATATAAACAGTGTTTCTGTTTTCTTGATGTTTATAAGCACAAATATAGGACATATGTTACTTTTAAATATCTGTTGTTGCAGTTATTTACACCTCATGAACAGCATTACTATTCTCATCAGACGACAGTACAGGCAATATGATAATTTAATGACAATTTCATTATTATTTTGAAATGTGAAATACTTTGAATTGTAATGTATACCAACCATTCACGGCAGTTATCACCAAACACTTCTGCATGTTTGTATTTTTCATCTCCAAAATCACATGGACATTCTTCGGTGTTACACTCTTGAATTTGCACAGCTGGTTCATTACTGCAGTTACCTCCAGAGCCATATTTTTGCCTTAAAAAGATACAAGATAATGTTGTATTTAAATGTATTATCTTTGACTTGTGTATCTGACTTCATTCTCAGCCACTGAGATGCAGCTAAAATCATTAACAAAATACGATGGTATTTTATGTTTACACTGCTATATAAAGTGGTAGCTCATTGCCTATTATTCTTGCCTAGTGGTCATTCATTCAAATCTGCATTGAGATGGGGATAAAAAAAATGCACGTGGGCTCCGGGTCAACCCAGCCTAAATTAGGTACCATAAAAAGTTCTGGAAAGCTGACCTGATACTGGCCACATCAATCATTAAGTGCCAAGTGGTCTATAAAAAGTTCTGGAAAGCTGACCTGATACTGGCCACATCAATCATTAAGTGCCAAGTGGTCTATAAAAAGTTCTGGAAAGCTGAACCTGATACTGGCCACCTCAATCATTAAGTGCCAAGTGGTCTATAAAAAGTTCTGGAAAACTGACCTGATACTGGCCACCATACAATCATTAGTGCCAAGTGGTCTATAAAAAGTTCTGGAAAGCTGAACTGATACTGGCCACATCAATCATTAAGTGCCAAGTGGTCTATAAAAAGTTCCTGGAAGCTGACCTGATACTGCCAAGATCAATCATTAAGTGCCAAGTGGTCTATAAAAAGTTCTGGAAAGCTGACCTGATACTGGCCACATCAATCATTAAGTGCCAAGTGGTCTATAAAAAGTTCTGGAAAGCTGACCTGATACTGGCCACATCAATCATTAAGTGCCAAGTGGTCTATAAAAAGTTCTGGAAAGCTGACCTGATACTGGCCACAATCATTCAGTGAGCCAAGTGGTCTATAAAAAGTTTCTGGAAAGCTGACCTGATACTGGCCACATCAATCATTAAGTGCCAAGTGTCTATAAAAATGTTTCTGGAAAGCTGACCATGATACTGGGCCACATCATCATTAAGTGCCAATGGTCTAGAAAAAGTTGGAAGCCTGATACTGCCCACATAATCAGTAAGTGCCAAGTGGTCTATAAAAAGTTCTGGAAAGGCTGACCTGATACTGGCCACATCAATCATTAAGTGCCAAAGTGTACTATAAAAATTCTGGAAAGCTGACCCTGATACTGGCCCAAATCAATCATTAAGTGCCAAGTGTGTCTATAAAAAGTTCTGGAAAGGCTGACCTGATACTGGCCACATCAATGCATTAAGTGCCAGTGGTCTATAAAAAGTTCTGGAAAGCTGACCTGATACTGAGCCACATCAATCATAAGTGCCAGTGGTCTATAAAGAGTTCTGGAAAAGCTGACCTGATACTGGCCACAGTCAATTCATTAAGTGCCAGAGGTGGTCTATAAAAGTTCTGGAAAGCTGACCTGATACTGGCCCACAATCATCATTAGGGTCAGGTGGTCTATAAAAAGTTCTGGAAAGCTGACCTGATACTGGCCACATCAATCATTAAGTGCCAGGTGGTCTATAACAAGTTCTGGAAAGCTGACCTGATACTGGCCACATCAATCATTAAGTGCCAAGTGGTCTATAAAAAGTTCTGGAAAGCTGACCTGATACTGGCCACATCAATCATTAAGTGCCAAGTGGTCTATAAAAAGTTCTGGAAAGCTGACCTGATACTGGCCACATCAATCATTAAGTGTCAGGTGGTCTATAAAAAGTTCTGGAAAGCTGACCTGATACTGGCCACATCAATCATTAAGTGCCAAGTGGTCTATAAAAAGTTCTGGAAAGCTGACCTGATACTGGCCACATCAATCATTAAGTGCCAAGTGGTCTATAAAAAGTTCTGGAAAGCTGACCTGATACTGGCCACATAATCATTAAGTGCCAAGTGGTCTATAAAAAGTTCTGGAAAGCTGACCTGATACTGGCCACATCAATCATTAAGTGCCAAGTGGTCTATAAAAAGTTCTGGAAAGCTGACCTGATACTGGCCACATCAATCATTAAGTGCCAAGTGGTCTATAAAAAGTTCTGGAAAGCTGACCTGATACTGGCCACATCAATCATTAAGTGCCAAGTGGTCTATAAAAAGTTCTGGAAAGCTGACCTGATACTGGCCACATCAATCATTAAGTGCCAAGTGGTCTATAAAAAGTTCTGCAAAGCTGACCTGATACTGGCCACATCAATCATTAAGTGCCAAGTGGTCTATAGAAAGTTCTGGAAAGCTGACCTGATACTGGCCACATCAATCATTAAGTGCCAAGTGGTCTATAAAAAGTTCTGGAAAGCTGACCTGATACTGGCCACATCAATCATTAAGTGCCAAGTGGTCTATAAAAAGTTCTGGAAAGCTGACCTGATACTGGCCACATCAATCATTAAGTGCCAAGTGGTCTATAAACATACGAGCTAGCACCATATGCCCAATGCATGGTAAAGGATCATTTAAATTTTTTTGTTTTGTTTTAAATGGATGTATAAAACTTATTTAGCTTTATTTGTTTGCTTCTTCTTCTTCTACTTAGCCATTAGGCATTGTGGGGGTGGGGTGGGGTGGTGGTAAGGGGTAGGGGGAATTGATATTCCATTTGTCACTGGATATTATTATTAACTGCTTTCAGAAAAGTCACAAGCATTTGGTTCTAGAAGAAATAAGTTCCATACCGGTTTGCTAGACCAGACATAGGTTCGTCATTATTTGAACAGATAAGCACATGATTTGCAAAACAGGATACAAGGACCAAAGATGTGTCAGAAAACTATTATATTTTATACGTCTGTAAAAACCTACTTCTCAAATAAATTATTTTCTCACTAAAACTTGGCATAAAATTATATATTTTAATAACGAAGCCACAAACAATATATAGCATGATTTATCGCCCGGCATATTTCACAGCATCTCGGGTACATACTGCAGAAATCACACAACATAAACTAATTAGATAAATCCTTCATGCTGAAATATACAGCACACATATTCACACAGCGATTTCAATTGTCTACCACATATATTCTAAACTGACTATGATGTCTTTCTGTTTGCACAAAATTGGTCTCTGTAAATTAAAGGTGATTGCTTCTGCCAGCTTTAACATGCAACCATTTTGTGTGTTAAGACCTGATCATTCAGGGCCACATTGATTGACGGATGTCAGTCGTGGCGATCAGGCAAACTTTGAGCTATAGCCTACAATGGGTAATGTTGTGATATTCTAGTATGATAATTTGGTCGCGTCTATCATGAGCCGTGTGGTCAAGTGGTTACACACCCACCTCACATGCCAGTGATCTGGAGTTAAATTCTGGTTCAGTCAGGGATATGCACTACTGACGAGCTCAAATGAGAGCGAAACTCAAGTCTAGTGCTTCCAATCCGATGTGAACAAGGTTCGTACCGGAATATGATCAGCGTTGCCAGTAGGGGGTTGTGCTCAATCATCAATTAAACATACAAATTAGCATACATCCAAAAGAAGATGTGGAAGATCACCACTGAAAAAAAAAAATCAACCTGTATCTCAAGGCTAAAGGCAGTGAGGTCACCTCAGGGAATTGCATTATAATCATGTGTTCTTCAGGTGTACAGTAATGCTGGGAGATAGCATGCTGTTCGTATACACAATGGAAATAAAAGGTACTCATATCTCTAATTTGGAACTCACCTAAGTCTTTGTTGTGTTCCTGCTCCACATGTCTGTGAACATTCCGACCACTCTGACCAAGGTTCAATATTACAACCTGAAATGATAATTTATGTATAAATTAAATAATAATTTATTTATTTATAGATTAAATGAAAACTTATTTATAGTTTAAATGATAATTGATCTAAAATGAAAAGATACTAATCATGTATATCCTAAAGCAAGTTCTACAAGAAACCGTAAATTAAAACCGTAAATTGATTCAAGAAATTAGATGTAGATAGACAAGATCTTTTGAGCACATTATGAGAAATGAACTAGATAAGAAAACGGTGAAAGAAGAGAGATAAATATCTGGTTGGCTTGGCCATATGGCATAACTGAAACAAGAACATTCAACTGATCCTAGACACTGGTGATCGTGTGAGATGGTCACCCAACAACGCCAATGCTTATTGACGTGGCACATAATGATGACATTCTAAAGACAGTGAGTAATTGAATGCATATAAAACAAGCAGTGGATGTTGGAATGAAACATCAGTGTTTTTCATAACTTGAAGTTGACACCATGAAGTACTCTAGATTTCATTAATGTAAAATATATTGTAATAAACAACGTGAACATTTATTGACACCATACTGCCATTTCTATTTAACACTGACATGATGAATAACAGAAAACTTGACAAGAACTGACAGTCACATGTCATTTCTGGGACATTGCCATCAACCCCAACCCCAGGTTAATTTTCTAGGCAAGTTTACGTTCAGTAGTTTGCCAATGCATTCTGAACAGGAAGTCAATGTTGAAGTCTAACTGACCGGTGTAGGGAATGAACCCCATACCCTGCCTTCAGCACACTGTGCATCAAGCCGTGTGGCCACGCTGACTTCTTGAGCTAACAGTAATGTCATTAAATAAGACAATAGTGATAGAGCACCTCATAATGTGTTATAAGATATAAGGGAAGCAAGAAAGGAAAATATAAATGTAGAACAAATAATATTGAAGGAGCTGATATTTGAAAAGAACATCTATTGATAAGAATCATTTTGACTTGGTTATAATGGCAACAATACATACACTAGTAGTAGTAGGAGATACTACGTTATTTAAAAGAATGGTGGCGTGTGATTTACTTACAGTCAGGACGTGGATCACAATGAATTCCACTGTTTGTACATTCGCTGTGAAAGGTTAAAAAAAAAATACAGTGCTTCAGTATGAAAAATATAATAGAAATCAAAGCTAGAAATGAAAGTCAAGACATAAGTCTTTATATATCATATTAAGTTTCCCATCTTGGGTCATTTGTGTGTGTTATAAACACATTCAGCTGATTTACACTGTCTCCCCACATGTGTGTATTTATATTGAATCATGTCAATGTTGATTAAAAGATCGCAGGTAGAGGGGTCAATAAAATCTTTAAGAATTAATTTCACTTTTTTTCAAATCTACATTGCTCATTATTTCTTCAAAGTTTTCATTTCTGTTTTTTATATCTGCATTCACTATACTCATCACAAATGCTGGTATATGTAGTATTGTGAAATCTGGAACTTTTCCCCCTCAGTGATTCTTCTTTATTTTGGAGGAATATATGTAAATCTGGCCGGTCTCCCTGGTCGAGGGGTTAGCAGCTTTCTCCGTAACCCCGAATACTCTTGTGGTTGACGTGAGCGCATGAGAATTAGAAGTGGTTCGAGTTACGCCAGTGACTTATGAGAGTATGGGAATCAACATACAGCTGAAAGATGCTGATGTTGACTGCAATATCCTGAAACAGGATGGAAACGTGGAAAAAAAAAATATGTAAATCTGGATAGGAATCTGTTTTATACTTCAAATACTGAGTTCCCTAAATCAATTCTATTATTTTTCTTATATCATATCTTGTTCCTTAACACTTGTTCACGTTTTGACATCTTCATGCTCTAATAAAACATTGCTCGTATGTTCAGTTATTTCATTTAAAATCTGTTGAACATCTGCCAGGGTGTCAGATATCTGTTGAATATCTGTCAGGGTGTCAGATATCTGCCGGACATCTGTCAGGGTGTGAGCTATCTGTTGAACATCTGTCCAGGTGTCAGATATCAACAGATAGATTTATTTCTGTGTAATTATTTTCTGCTTCAAAAGCTATACAGGCAAAACTACTTGAGTGAATAAAGAATCACTTATTTGATGCAATTATTTCTCTGTAAACATTTTATCTTTACATTAACATTTTATTGGCCAGATTAATTCACTGATTTACACACAATCTTTTCAGTATAAACATCAAGGTATATGTAACACACAGTTCAGCATACTTACCAAGTTAAACAAGTTGTGCTTGTATTTTGTTTATAACCTTGTGGCAATGGTCTACCATTGTCATCAATGCAATCACATTCATCTTCTGGGGTGCAGTCACCCTTAGCATTTCTGAAACCCATAATTTCAAACTGTAAAGAAAACTGATTTAATACATCAAATACAAAATATGAGTCAAAAATTATAATGTCTTTTAAATTTCTTTGAAAAACTATCATTTTCTGTTTAACATTTCAATTCTGACAGACAGACAGACAGGGCAGGCAAATAAGCCTGCACACACACACTAAATCACATTGTTATCATCTAAAGTTATCTACTTAACTTTGGAATTCCAAAATATAAATTTTATTTTAATGCTATTAGGGCTCTTCTTTTGAATCGAATTAATTTGTAAAAATAATAATAACAAACATACACTTTTACCATTATTTGTAAAACTGTATAATTGTCTTTACCATATTTGACATATCATTTATAATACACATCTTTATCATCATTCATCATCTGTATAGTTGTAACTTCATCTTTGTAATTTTTGCGGGATTTGTATCCACGGACAAAGAATCTCTGAATTTCTGTCACATGGATTTCTTGAATGTGGAAGATACTGATGTTATTCTCCCTGAGGAATTCTTGAAACCCTGGCTGTTTGTAGATGACTGTGTGAGTTTCACAGTGTCTGGGTAGCATTTTCTGTCTGCAGTCTTCCATAGTCTTTCTATATCCTGATGAAACCCACAAGGTAGAAGCATGATTTATTTGCAGACGTATCCTTTCCCCATGGCTTGAACTTACAGTGGCCCAATTTGGCATGATGTTGCCAATGTACAAAGTATTTCAGGGGGTAGCAATGCCATATTTCAGATAGACGCCATCAGTGGGTGTTCCATAGAAGCAGCCTCATCCAGTAGGGAAAGTCATGTGCCCCAGATGACTCAGGACCATCAGAATGCATTGAGTACAAAAGATTTCCTATGCTTAGAGTACTGACATGGAATGTTTGCAGAAAGAGTTAATACATTTTATCTTCTAGTCATTCATACCTCCTGTATCCATGTTTGCAAACACAGCCTTCGTCCTCACAAGATTCATCATCAATATGTTGGTCACATGATGAGTTCTGCATGTAAGATGCACAAGACTCGCTGCACATAGTGTACTTTGTAATGCAGTCTGTAGGAACTTCGTTTTCGTCACACTGATATGGAGTCGTAGCTGTTGGTGGATAAAGGAATGCTTCAGTTTTCATGCATCATTTCACAAATTTAATGAGAACTGTTTAGAAGGGGAAATACAGCAGTCTGGAGAAAATTCTTTCTTATTTTGTAGTAAATTAAAATGAAACATTGTTTTCATTTCATTAAAAAAAATTTATTTCACAAACTGAAGAATGTTTCATGTTTGTCAAGGAATATGTGAGAGAGGTTCTTAACAGCTATACAGAACTAAATGTCATGCAAGGAAGTGAATCATGGACAATTAACAGAATAGTGAGCAATTATTTGCAGGCCAGAGAGGTATGGTTGTTTAGAATAATAAAAAGGAGTTAAAAGAAAAGATGATCAACTTCATAGCACCAGGTGTTATTCCATCTAGCTTATATACAGAGTAAAATGATGAGACGGATCCATGGTGGTGCAGTTGCTAGCATATTTACCAGCAGCATGATGGTTGATGTTCACATCCCCATTGAGGCAGGTATTTTTAAAAGTCAGCCTAGCCAGGAAATGTCCTGGGAAGTAAAGGCGGTTAGTGTGATACTGACCACATCAACCACCGAATGCCATTTGGCCTATAAAAATCAACCACTGAATGCCAGATGGCCTATAAAAATCAACCTTTGAATGCCAGTTGGTCTATAAAAATTTGCCCAGTACTCCACAAGGTGGGGAAAAGAGTCCTTTAATTTACTTACTAGAATGAGAGACTGATGTGTTGTGGTATTGTGGTATGAAACAGCACTGTTTGTTGTTGCGTCTGCTCACTTTCAACTCAAGCATAGCCCACAAATATGCTGCTACTACTACTACTACTACTACTACTACTACTACTACTACTACTACTACTACTACTACTACTACTACTATACTACTACTACTACTCATAGTAGCAATTGCTACAATTAGTGAGTGCACTGGACTGATTTTTGCTTGTGGGTTAACTTTCCTTATTGCCAAGGTCCCCTGCCATTAGGCGATCCAATTCTGACTTTTGAGGTTCTTGAAATTTATGTCCCCAGGTCAAGGATGAGGAGACAACATTTCTTGTCATTTCGATGCTGTGTACAATTACATTTTATGGCGCTGTTTGTGGGGGACAAACATTAAAGAAGTTATTTTGATTATCTTTGTCATGTTCCTCAAAACTTGAGTAGCTTAGAACTATCACTAAAATGAACTCAGTGTTAAGTATGAGTCACAACACTTCAAGTTCTCCTTCCCCGACAGTTTCTGTGATGATATGTTTTCTGTGGCGATTTGTTTTTTGTGGCGATTTGTTTTTTGTGGTAATTTGTTTTTTTTGGTGTGTGTGGCAAGGCTAGATGACTGACAAGCATTACCTCCTATAGATTATGACAGGAGAAACTCACCCCAGTGCCAAAGTCTGCAGCACAGATGATCTCACTTGATAGTGCTTAGAAGCTGCTTCATGAGTAACTAAATAACTGATAACAATATGATAAAAACGTTTTTCTTACTTGTAGGGCAATAACCACAAACTTGAGTCTGGGAAGTATTAAAATTTTCTTGTCCGCAGGTTTCTTCACAACCTTTACATGAGCGGGTACGCTCTTGCCTGCAGTTCAAGCATGAACCCCAAGGTGACCATGGACTAGGGCAGTTCTCAGGTGCTGAAGATCATGGAAATCAAATTAGTATATAATTTCAGTTATAAACGAATGAGAGAAACAAGAATTACATTTTCTAGATGAAACATGACCTGATATTTATGCAACATTGTCTTGAGGCAACCAGATCATAATTTAGACAGGATATTTCAAATATGATTAGTATTTTTGTATTTGTTTTTATCTTCTTGTTTGTGTATTTCTCTATTATACTCCTTCCGTCATTCTTCTTAAGACTCCTTAGTGGAGTATAGACCTACAACCGGGCATGTCAAGCCCTTTGTATGCCAGTTCATGATTGGCTGGATGTTTGATTCTTTTTCTATGGTGTGAAGTAGGCAGTCTCACACCAACTCTCTTTAGTCACCTTTTATGATCTGCACAGCAGGTTAGTGTTACTTTTCTCTGTCTCTCCTTTGGGGCTGTGTCAACACATCGGCAATCTCAGAGACCTGTTATTGCTCATTACAATTGGTCTAACCCCAGCGCCTTCTTCTTCTTCGTCTTCTTCTGCGTTCATCCAGAGTGGTTTTTCAGACGTAATTGTGGTGTGTCCAGTTATGCACCCTGAGGCCAACACATCCGACTTAGGTGGGCGTTTGTTGATCGGGTTAGCCTTCCTGGGTGTTTCTCACAGTTGTGGTGCCATCCACATCCTAGCTGGTCAAGTTAGAATGGTCGAAAACTTCACGGTCAGCCCGCAAGTTAAGGCAGGAGCTGTCCATGGACATTATCCACCATGCAAAGAGGCTACCATGATTGCAGAGCCAACACATAGCGCTCTGGTACTGGGCTCACCCAAGGAATCGCTACATCCTGAACATGGCTGCTGCGCACATTCTACTTCTTCGTATAGTCCATGTGGTGTGTCGTTGGTCATCATGTTTGTCCATAGTCCTCTGTCTCGTGTGTTGCCAATCATTTCTGATGCTGATGTCCTCCATACCATGATCTCCTCTGTCTCGTGTGTTGCCAATCATTTCTGATGCTGATGTTCCTCCATACCATGATCTCCTCTGTCTCGTGTGTTGCCAATCATTTCTGATGCTGATGTTCCTCCATACCATGATCTCCTCTGTCTCGTGTGTTGCCAATCATTTCTGATGCTGATGTTCCTCCATACCATGATCTCCTCTGTCTCGTGTGTTGCCAATCATTTCTGATGCTGATGTTCCTCCATACCATGATCTCCTCTGTCTCGTGTGTTGCCAATCATTTCTGATACTGATGTTCCTCCATACCATGATCTCCTCTGTCTCGTGTGTTGCCAATTATTTCTGATGCTGATGTTCCTCCATACCATGATCTCCTCTGTCTCGTGTGTTGCCAATAATTTCTGATGCTGATGTTCCTCCATACCATGATCTCCTCTGTCTCGTGTGTTGCCAATCATTTCTGATGCTGATGTTCCTCCATACCATGATCTCCTCTGTCTCGTGTGTTGCCAATTATTTCTGATACTGATGTTCCTCCATACCATGATCTCCTCTGTCTCGTGTGTTGCCAATCATTTCTGATACTGATGTTCCTCCATACCATGATCTCCTCTGTCTCATGTGTTGCCAATCATTTCTGATGCTGATGTTCCTCCATACCATGATCTCCTCTGTCTCGTGTGTTGCCAATCATTTCTGATGCTGATGTTCCTCCATACCATGATCTCCTCTGTCTCGTGTGTTGCCAATCATTTCTGATGCTGATGTTCCTCCATACCATGATATCCTCTGTCACGTGTGTTGCCAATCATTTCTGATGCTGATGTTCCTCCATACCATGATCTCCTCTGTCTCGTGTGTTGCCAATCATTTCTGATGCTGATGTTCCTCCATACCATGATCTCCTCTGTCTCGTGTGTTGCCAATCATTTCTGATGCTGATGTTCCTCCATACCATGATCTCCTCTGTCTCGTGTGTTGCCAATCAATTTCTGATGCTGATGTTCCTCCATACCATGATCTCAGACTGCCCAGCATCTTCTCTGTTGTTTGCCCGCTGAATCTCTTCCTCTACTCCGTTCCCATAGTGATGACATACTCCAGCTTTCCTTTTATCAAGACATACCCAAAGAATGTGGACTGTCTTCTTCTGTAACCAGTTCTCTTTGTGAGTTCACTTCTTTTAAGATGTCTTCATTGCTCTTTCTGTCTGTCCATGGTGTTCTCATCATTTTTCTAAAACACCACATCTCTTCAACTTCCACATAATTCCTCAATAGTCTGCTAACTGTCCATGACTCACTTGCATACATGAGAATTGGTTAAATATCTCTTAAGAACTTTTTTCTCGCCTCAACTGACACAGATAAATTGTAGAGAATATTCTTCATCTTGTGAATTGCTGCCTTTTCTTGGGCTGTTTTGCATTTAACTTCTTTCGTACATCTTCCATCTGCTGTTATTAAAGTACTCAAAAACTTAAATACACTGACTTGTTTACTACATCTTCCTTCTGCTGTTATTAAAGTACTCAAAAACTTAAATACACTGACTTGTTTACTACATCTTCCTTCTGCTGTTATTAAAGTACTCAAAAACTTAAATACACTGACTTGTTTACTACATCTTCCTTCTGCTGTTATTAAAGTACTCAAAAACTTAAATACACTGACTTGTTTCAGAATGATTCCATTCACATGGGTGTTGCATTAGGATATGACAATTGTTCTTTTTTACTTAGACCCCCAAAAATGGTTAATTAACTTTACAAAGTTTACTGCTCAGAAATGTAAGCTTACTTGTGCAAGTTTCAGGGACGCACGAAGCTGCTTGTGTTTGACATTCAGGGGGTACTCCATGCTCTTTGAATGTTTTAATGACCTTTGCTTCTGTGCAGTCTCCTTCACAAGATTCATCTGGGTTACTAGGACACTCCTCACAGTTGGTCTTATTGCAGACAAGGCTGGTACCCAAACACTCACTGAGAACACAAATTCATGACTATTAATCCTTCACCTAATTGTCAATGATACATCTAGATTGTAAACACATTATACCTTAGTAGAAATAACATAGGTTTGGTATTTAAAATTGTTAGTCATACTTTTTCTGTTAGATGGAATATGCAGGATCTTTTTACTAACAAATTACAAGACATTATTAAAATTAGTGTGTTTCAAGAAAAGTTAAATCTTAATTATAAAAAACACATATGCTTACGGTCTCTGACACGTAAAAGGAATGAACGAATGAGCAAACAAACTTTATTTCCAGAGGGTTAAGAATTGAGCACTCAGGTCCATCTAGCATTCTGCCCTTTTGATCTCCCTGCTGTTATACATTATTTCATTCACATATAACTTATGAGGCTAATTTTAAACAACAATAATATATGCATTAAAAGTTTTTAAAAGTATAGGAAATGTGCAATAATCATTAATACATGACTGATTAATACTAATAATTTTGACAAAGAAATCATAATTTTCTAAGGTTAGTAGCATGTTTATTATACAATTTTTTTTTTTTAGTACTAGCTATAATATGTTTGACATATAAAGATAGAAACATCAGATTTTAACATAAGTGGAAAGAAATAACAAGTATAATTGGTCTGACATGTCAGGAAACAAATACCAAATACAATATCTCTGACATGTAAGAGTATAAATACGAGATCTGATATGTCATACAATTAAAGTTAGAAATGCCAGATGTAATATGACTGACAGGTATGGTTAGAAATATCAGATCTAATATGTCTGATGTGTACACAAACTAGTGTATTACGGTGTAATAACATATTAGCGATATTTCAATTTTAAGCTAAATATTCTTGTTTCCCCCCCCCCCCCCCCCCCCCCCCCCCCCCCCCCCCCCCCCCATTGATAAGCACTTTAGTTGAAATATTCACTTGTAGCTGGTTGTATCTTTCCTTTTGTCAAGCTTCCCAATTAAACTGTGTGTTTATTTATTGAAAATAACAAATAACAACTGCTTGGCACAAAATATCACAGTGGTTTAGAAAGAACAACAATGGAAAGTATCTTTCCCGGAAGATGATGATAATGATAGAACTATACTATTCTCAGATAAACACACACACACACAATATTTTTCTCATTATACCTCTCTCTCTCTCTCTCTCTCTCTCTCTCTCTCTCTCTCTCTCTCTCTCTCTCTCTCTCTCTCTCTCTCTCTCTCTCTCTCCTCTCTCTCTCTCTCTCTTTCACACATAGACTTTAATACTGGTGTAATTTGTATCTATCAAAAGAAAACTTCACTTATGCACAAGCATTCACATTTCTCTACTTGCTTCAGACCTATGCTAGCCACTTAAATAATTCTCTGATAGCTCAGACATGATTCTAACAAACAAAAAGGTTAACTTATATATGTTTTAAAAAGCAAATTGCGAACATACCAGATATAACAAAAACCTGTGGCGACAGCTCCATTTTCCAAGAATCCTCTATTTTCATCACCATAGTAAATGATGTTACCGTCGGTATCAACACCAAACTCCCCATATAGAGGCAAGAATTCCAGTTCTTTTAGAACAGTCTCATCATCCAGCTCACAGAATTCTGGAGACAAAAGCAAGCATATGCATGATTACATTCAAATATTTTACATTTTGATTTCCTAAATTTTGTTTGCAATATGCTTTCTTATTTTGCACTTATCACATCATAATTGCTGTCCTCATCTTCATTGTCACCAAATGGCTTGCGAAATGAAATAAACTATCATAGCTCTTTCACATCGCATGATCTCAAAATGAATTATCGGATCGGGTACTGGCACCTTTCCATGTCATGATGAAAGGCTGTCAGTATGCTTCTGTCAACACCAACATACATGTACAAATGTGTACAGTACACATATGCATACGCACGCACACACAAACATGCATGCATACATACACGCACACACACACACACACACTCTCTCTCTCTCTCTCTCTCTCTCTCTCTCTCTCTCTCTCTCTCTCTCTCTCTCTCTCTCTCTCTCTCTCTCTCTCTCTCTCTCTCTCTCTCTCTGGAAGTTCTATAATGCGTTTGGTTTTCTGAAAGCCCTCAAAGTAAGCTTAAATATATAATGTTATATTAAGTATAGAGAAAATGCAGCCTGAAGTAAAGCGCTCACAATCTTTACAAGTTATCATCATCATCATCATGTGCCATGCCAATAAGGGTGGGCGGTCATAGTTCTCCATCTCACATGATCACCAGATTCCTGGACCAGGTCTGTGTTCTTCTCCTTCATATGCCATGTGACCAAGCCATCCAAGTATTTATCTTTCTGCCTTCCCCTTGCTTTTTTCCCATCAATCTTGCCTGCTGTCACTAGGTATTCTAGTTTATTTCTCATAATGTACCCCAAAGAATATCTTGACTGTCTATGTCTAACTTCTCTAATCAATTTACGCATTTCATTTGTTCCTTCTAGGACTTGCACATTCATTCTTCAGTCCACCCATTGTATTCTTGGCATTTTCTTCAGAACCACATTCCCCTTGCCATTCAATGTTTCTAAGCCAGTCTGCCTATTGTCCATGTTTCACATACATATAACAGTATAAGTTCTATGTAGCACTTCAAGACTGTTTTCCTTGAAGCTATTGACAACTATTTATTGATCAATATGTTTTTTATTTTGCTAAAGACTAACTTTGTCATAGCGATTCTAGCTCTAATCTCTAAAAGGCACACTCCATTAGATGTTTTGATTGTTCTGAGATAGTTGTACTGATTCACTTGTTAAAAAATTTTCTTATTTATTTGAATGTTGCACTGTGGTATTTCTTTCTTCTTGGAGATGACCATAATCTCTGTTTCATTACTCTGTTATTCTAATCTTAGCTGCTCACTCACTGTGTACAAAACGGCATCTATTAAATGCTGCAGACCCTGTTTCTTGTCTGCAATCAATCCTGTACCATCTGTAAATCTTATATTATTAATGCAATGTTATGACCCGCAGTGGTGATTCCTCTCATATTCTCTTTACAAGTCAGATACATAAAATAGATAGGAATCTAACTTACTGAGAAAATAAGTGTTATTTATTATAAATATTTGAGAAATAAATAACTGTTTGAATACATATTGCCTTGTACTGTACAGGAACTGTGCATCATTTAGTCAACGCCGACCCATTCTTGAAAAACTACTCTATGGAAACGATATTGTAGTCTTACAAGAAACACAGCTCGGCGACGGAACAGTCAATGTCGCGGGTTTTCAGGGCTTCTATAACAGGCGGCACCTCGGACAGGCCATTCTGGTCTGCGACAACATACTGGTCTCTGAGATCGATATGTCCGCCTGGAACAGAGATGCCCTGCAAGTGCAGGCTTTTAGAATAATGACGCCAGTGCAGCTTGTAATCATGAACGTTTATGCGCGTAATGGGAAGGTCTACGTTCGACAATGGCAGAGTTTGTTCAATATGGATGAAAGGCATATCATCTACTGTGGGGACTTCAATGCCAAAGGTAGTCAATGGAGGAATAGCATCACTAATAGACAAGAAGAAGATCTGGAGGATGCCCTGGCATCTGCTGCCATAGTCTGAATGATGGGAAGGTCACTAGGATGGCCACTCGACCAGGTGATTCTGACAGCGTCATTGACTTGGCTCTGGTGTCGCCCACCATCGCACCAAGGTGCTGGTGGGGCACACTGGGATACCATGACAGTGACCACTACCCTTGTATCATCCTGATAAAGAAAGACAGGGCCAGGAGTCAAGGAAACAAGACAAATGCCTTCCCGTGTGACAACACTGGTCAAGACGCCATAAGCAAGATCAGAATAAGAAAACATAACTTCCTCCCGCAGGAGACAAGAAAGATGGTTGCAATCACTATGGTGGAATGGAGAGGTCGAGAAGGCGTGGCTGGGAAAGAGGCAGGCTGTCAAAGACTGGCAAAAAGCCAGAAAGGCTAACATGCCACAGGGTGAGTTGTCGCCCTGAAGACTGAGGTCCATAGGACGATGACTTTATTCAAATCCTGCGCCAAACAGGACAAGGCCGAGAAATGGGCGAGTTCTGCATGAAGGTGTGCTCCGAGCGATCTCTTACGACATTCTGGTGCCTCCATAAGAGCATGAACGGTGCTGCACAATGTAGGGGTATTCCAGACTTTCAAGGCACAGACCTCACATGGAAAAAGTCGGATGCGGATAAAGGTAAAGCCCTTCTTGCACGCTACATAGAGCAGACTAACCAGAAAGACGAGCCCGCCAGACAGAGGACCACAACAACACTCTCTCAGTTGTGCGATGGGGTCAGGACAGATGAAGAATACATAATCACAGCTGAGACAATACGTGCGATGCTCAAGAAATCACCTAACACCGCCCCAGGCCCAGAAGGCATCCGATATCGTGACCTACTGGTGATGTCAGCCAGATGATGACATGGAAGAACTGGCCAGAGAATTCAACACCAGTATCCAGAAGGGTCAGATCAAAGAGGAATGGCTACACAGCTACTTGCTGCCGCTGCCGAAACCAAACAAAGACCATTCCAAGATAACCGGTTACAGAATCGTTACGATGCTGAATACTGCTGGCAAGCTACTGGAGAAAATTGTAGCACACAGACTTGCTTGTGACTTGGAACAACTCGGCTGCTTCCCGCCCACACTTGGAGGATACAGATGTAACAACGAGTCATGGCTGAATGCGGCAGTCTTTGCTCAAGATGTTTACGAAGGAATTCAGGTAAGAGAAGAGACATGTGCGGCCACCATAGACTTCGAGCACTTGATACAAGCCCTCCTCAGACTGAAGGTTTCCCCTCACCTTGTACGATGGATAGCTGCAGGCCTGCTCCAAAGGAAGGTGGTGCCAAGATGTGGGAGTTTGTCTTCTGAGCCGATAACGATATGTCCAGGATTGTCGCAGGGTTCACCACTGTCACCAGTACTATTCAACGTGTATATCGTGCCGAGCACTGAACAACAGTTGGACGGGAGGGGTAGGACTCTGTCATTTACTAATGGCATTCTCGTATATCGACAGGGTCGAGATAGACAGGCGGTTGTCAATGATATGTAGGGTGAACTAGATCGAATTTCCTCATGTGTGCGGATGCCAGTGCCATTGTCAACCCTGCAAAGGCATCGGTTACATAGTCCTCCCTAAACAACCATATTATGAACACAGACCTGCTGGCAGTAAGAATGGATGGGAGCATTTTGAGTAGAACCCAGTCAATGACATATCTTGGCGTGAGGCTTGATCGTAGTCTGTCCTTCAGAGATCATGTCGATTATGTCATAACAAAAGCTCGAAAAGGTTTGTCAGCAATGAGAGTCATGACGACTGCCAATATCGAGCAAAGACTGCTAATACTTCTGTTCCAAGGACTGGTGCTTTCACCCATCGAGTATGCCCTGGCCATCCTTACTGTCAGCCCTACACAGATTGGAAGACTTGAAAAGATACAAAACGAGGCCTGCGCATCATTTTGGGCTGCACGAGAGACACCAGCTGTGTAGCGATGAGATACCTCCTTGACTTCCCGACAATGAACCACAGGATCAAGATCTGGAGAGCTCGCGCATACTTGAAAATAAGTGTGGATGAGCAGCACCCTTTGGATGAAGATATATTCAGAGAAAAGGGCAACAGGCTAAAGAGGGGCAAATCATGGATGGGTGGCGGATGATATCAGACAGGTTTGCAGTCATACCAGTATCAACCCCGGCAAGGAATGGGTGCCTGTGCCTCCAGCTTTTAAGTGCACCCTCTCCTGCATTATCACACTTGACAGACGGTGCAGAGAACAGAATCCTGTCACTGTCAATGGAGAGGTCAATGCGCTCATCAATGAACACGCAGACAACCCCGAAGTGCTCATCTATACAGATGGATCTGTTGTAAAGAAGCAGAGAAGTGCCTGGGCATTTACAGCCCGTTCAGCGGGCCGAAGCGTCCAAGAATCCAGTGGTGCCCACACTATGCCCACGAGCAGCATGACGATGGAGGTGATAGCAGTAACACAGGCTTTCCTATGGCTAGATGCACAGCATTATACCAACGTGTGTGTACTAAGTGATTCAATGAGCATGATTCGGAAGGTCGAACCTGGATCTGTTCGTAGACAGTGGACTGAGTCGCTGAGGAAGTCTGTTGTCCGTAAAGTCACCTTCATCTTTGTCCCGGGATATGTGGGAGTCGAGGGAAATGAACGAGCTGATAAAATGGCTGGCTCTGCACCCCCTGCAGATGGCCAGCCCATGGATTGTGCCGATGTTATTAACGTCCTTAAAGACATGTCGAGAACAGAAGACTTTGACGTCAGTAAATCCACATTGCTGTCCAGGATGAAAGACTTGGGAGTAAGAATTGGCACGGCCAGACACGAGAGGTACATTGGTGTGACAGGTTAGCCCACCTCTCAGATCGTTTTGTTACTAGATGGAGATAGCCCTCAGTAAACCCCTCTATGTATCCTGTAGTATTTTTTATTTTTATCTATATTTTCAAATATTAGATAAAATCGTCTTTGGTTAGTGTAGTTATATACATAAAACTATAGAGAGAGTTAAATACTATTTCTTCTTATAGTTAGAAGTAGATGTAGGGTAGAGTTCGTTTACAAGCCAAGAAATCAAGTCAGACTGAATTTTATATTCAGATTTGGCTGTGAATAATAATTTGGCCACAGGAAGGGAACTCTCCTGGATGAGAAGTTAACTTCCGGTAGCACCCTAAGATCTGCCATTTTTTTCAGCAACCTGGAAGGAGAGGGGCTATCACATCAATTGGCTAAAATTGAACACCTGTCTGTGTTTAAACATATTTTATTGCTGGCTCTTGTTAAGCCGAACAACACTCTAAAACATAGAAAAGCCAATGATAGTCTCCACTCCCGATAGGCCAGTCAAAATCTAGTTGCAGGGTGAGTTAATGATAATTTTGTTAAATATTTATTATTTTTCTGTGTGTCAATCTGCCGGAAATCTAAAGGCCATGCCGATCGATAATAGATACTATTAATTAAAACTAGTGTTAGTTAACTAATATTAGAATTAGGACCATGTTTGTGCCATGTGGCTTGCCGACAAGGGTAAAACGCAAAGCTCGTCACATGTGGCATTAAAAACATGGATAAATTACATTACGTGATTCTCGAAATTAGGTATCCACCTGCGGAAGGACACCTGAGTTAGTCAGTAGACGATTAGAGTTAAGATAATTTAATTATGTGCTTAAACTTCGGAACTAGCGTATTTCTCTAGATAATATACTTATTAGTTGAAGGAATTAGTTCAGAGAGTGAATAAGTTACAATTAATTATTCTTTATTAATCTCTATCTTGCCCCTAGTCAGATTACTACCATGTGGTCCAAGATGGCCCACTTAACAAAGTTCAAACCTTGGGGGAATTCTCCAACCCTAATATTGTTCTTGTGTATAGTGAAAATAATCTTAAAACTAGCTAAGAAATCTTCTAGATAATTAATTATGTTTTAATTAATATAAGGAAGACTTGCTAGTAGTACAACTCATAACTCTTTAAGTGAACTTGGGGTGTTTCATTGATTTTAATGGTTCACTCGTGTACATAGTGAAGTTATAGTTGTGGTGTGTGATTTCATTTCATTCTATGAAATTCATCATGTGATGTTAATTCATCGTATGGAGTGTAGTTTGTGTGTTTCCATACTTGGAAAATGATGTGTGGTGTTTCATCGATTTAATGGTTTGTTAATGTATATGTGACGTCGGAGTTGTGGCGTCTGAGTTTCATTCCATTGAAGTCATCCTATATGTACTGTTAAGTCATTATGTGAATTGTGGTTCATGTTTCCATGATTAATCATGACTTAGAATATATAGTTGGAATGTGGTCTTTGAAGTAGAGCATTGTGATTGTACATGTTTGATCTAAATGTCAGCAGAGAGAATAGGATATCATTTGTGTGCTGTTTCCATTAGATCAGTGTGCTGTTGTAGATGTCAGATAAGGAATCAAAATGTGTAAATTGAGATATTACATGCTATTGAAATTTATGAGACAAGCATGCCATGCAGGACATGGCCAAAAGAATTTACAATTCTGTCTTGAAGGATTATTCACTCCTTCTCACTGTCATTCACAGAGTCTGCACCCTGATCATCTGTAGCCGTAGTCACGACCGGTGATTGAGCTACGAACCACTCACTTGATGCAGCAGAGAGTGGAGTCCATACCACGATCCAGTCAGCACTGCCAGCTTACCATCCAGGAGACTAAGGATTATCAGATGAGTGGCTACCCGCCACTAGCGTATTTCTCTAGATAATATACTTATTAGTTGAAGGAATTAGTTCAGAGAGTGAATAAGTTAGTTAGTTAGTTAGTCTACCCCGAATCACAGTGTGGCTTTCGACAGAACCGGTCTACCCGCCACTAGCGTACTTCTCTAGATAATATACTTATTAGTTGAAGGAATTAGTTCAGAGAGTGAATAAGTTAGTTAGTTAGTTAGTCTACCCCGAATCACAGTGTGGCTTTCGACAGAACCGGTCTACCACTGATATGATATTCTCATTGCGACAAATGCAAGAAAAATGCCGTGAACAGAATCAACCACTGTTTATTGCCTTCATCGACCTCACAAAGGCATTTGATTTGGTCAGTCGTGAGGGTCTGTTCAAGGCACTAAAGAAGATTGGCTGCCCACCAACTCTTCTGTCCATTGTGGAATCGTTCCACACAGGCATGAAGGGTATAATCAAGTTTGATGGTGCAACTTCTGAAGAATTTGAAATCAAGAGTGGAGTTAAGCAAGGTTGTGTACTATCTCCCACCCTCTTTGGAATATACTTTTCACTTCTACTGAAATATGCATTTCGTGATCAGGATGGTGGTATATACATTCACTCACGCTCAGATGGCGGCCTCTACAATGCTCAGAGATTGAAGGCTAAGACCAAAATTAGGAGGGTACTGATCAGAGAGTTGCTTTTTTTGCAGATGATGCTGCAGTTACGACCCACTCTGAGGAAGAATTGCAAAGTCTACTATCTGCATTCTCCAATGCTTGTTCTGAATTTGGTTTAACAATTAGCAAAAAGAAGACACAGATTATGTCACAAGGTGCACATGAGGTACCATCAATCTTTATTGACGACGCCGAACTAGAGATAGTAGACCATTTTACATATCTAGGATCAGTGGTAAATAGCAAATTATCCCTAGATCAGGAAATCAACATCCGAATTGGTAAGGCAGCAACAACAATGAACAGGTTAAGAAAAAGAGTCTGGGAGAACAGGAAGCTTACTGCCAAAACAAAAGTCCTTGTCTATCAAGCCTGTGTCCTTAGTACTCTTCTCTATGGCAGTGAAACCTGGACAACTTACTCACACCAAGAGAACAATTTAAACAGCTTTCATATGCGGTGTCTGCGAAGAATTCTTGGTATTAAGTGGCAAGACAAAATCACAAATACTGAAGTATTGGAAAGATCAGGTTGTGTGACAGTTTATTCCATGCTCAGTCTTCATAGACTTAGATGGATAGGACATCTTAGGAGGATGGATGATGGTAGAATACCAAAGGATATCTTTTTTGGTGAATTACAGATGGGTAAGAGATCTCAGGGTCGGCCTCTACTACGATACAAAGATGTGTGTAAGCGGGACATGATTGATACAGGCATTGATAATGCACATTGGGAGCAAGTCGCCGCTGAACGTGTTGCATGGAGGGCAAATATCAGAAATGGAATAAAGTCAAAGGAAAAAATTATTGCAGAAAAGTCACACACCAAGCGTTTGAGACGTAAGATGGTGCATGATGGTGGAAATGACCACGTGTTCACATGCACCCACTGTGAACGGACATTTACAGCGCAAATTGGCCTTATCAGTCACACTCGCTACCGCCATAGTTAAAAGTTATTATGCCTTTTTAAAGCACAAACTATCGTCTGTCAAGACGGCAAGGTGCCAATGGCTACCCGCCCGTTTGCCACTGCACAGCAATCCTAATTTGTCCGCTATTGGCTAAGAGTCTATGATTATATCCTCTAGCTGAACATTATCTTGTAGAAATTTCAGGGATCTGCGTATCTCTTATGTGTCAGTGAGTTCCCAGTGGGGCTCACGTAGTGTTCTTTAGGATTAAACGTTATGTTATATTTGTACTTTTAACAACTGCGTCTGTCATTATAGAATTAGAATTAGCATCATCAGATTGTGTGACGTGTGAAAGGACTACATCTATACGTATCATTCTGTCTTATCTCCTGTTGTGTGAGAATACATTAGGCAGTGGGGGCTCATTATTCATCCAGGCACGTTAGCAGGAATAACTTGACATACTGTCTTCGTGTGTTAGTACAGTTAGCCGTCATAACTTTCCGCCTGGCACTGTTTAGAAGTAGTGATCCATTCTGGGACTCTGTTAATCATTCTTCTAGAACTGCGAGCCATTTGATCGCTTCTTCAGCAGTGGTTAGATTCTCTATTCGTAGAAATCTATTTAGTATCTACTTTGATCCAATTCCATCCTAGTAGAATACGTTACGTGACAATTGGGAAAATGAGGTACCTCTTTAACCAACACAGAACTTGCACTATTAGCCACTGAACGCTAATTTTGAGGATCTGAGCACCTATGGACCTGTCAGGAGTGCAATGAAGATACCCCAACTGATAACTGATACATATTGCCTTGCCGAAGGCTTGAAGTTTGCTGGTGAAAATGTTAGTTGGCAGACTTCTGCTTATGAATTATTGTGAACTAGGAGAAAATGTACTACTACACTGCTATTATTTATTTTCTTCTTCTTTAGATTATAATAATGATCTTAGTTTCAAGCAAAAGGTCAAAATACTATAATTGGATGACTTTATTTACTGTCCACTTAATGTGACTTCTTGAGCAGCTCAAGATGAAGTCCATCTTCTGCAGTTTTGCCAGTGGCCTCCTTTTGTATAGCAAGTGTTCGTATGGTTTCAAGTGTAACGAATGTCACATATAGTTAGCTGGTCTGCCACATTGTGTTCGTATGGTTTCAAGTGTAACGAATGCCACATATAGCTGGTCTGCCACATTGTGTTCGTATGGTTTCAAGTGTAACGAATGCCACATATAGGTGGTCTGCCAGATTGTGTTCGTATGGTTTCAAGTGTAACAAATGTCACATATAGTTAGCTGGTCTGTCACATTCTGTACTTTATATTTTTAAAGTGTTTGCTTGAGTTTAACTGAAGCATAGTCCATACATGTGCTACTACTTCCAGTCCATTGGACTGATTTTTGAGAGTGGATGATCTTTTCCCCTTACCAATGTCTTTTGCCATCAAGCGAACCCACTATGACTTCAGAGGTATAAGTAATTTACATCCCCAAGTCAGGGACGAGAAATCAACATCTTTGTTTAACTGACCAGTGTAGGGATTGAATCCTCTAATTCGGCATCAGCACACTGGAAGTATAGGAGCGAGCATGTTTATCCATTCGGCCATGCTGACCTCCCATTCTGTACTATTATTATTATTTTTTAAAAATTCCCCCTGTGTGTCCATTCCACTTAAAACAGCAGATAACAGTTCATTGGTTGGCTGTCAAGGGAGAGCATTCTAATTTTTGTTGTCACACTTCTTTTCTTCTTCAACTTACAATTAAAAAGTAGTTGCAACTCTTCAGTGGTGAGATAATTTAGCTGAGTGACTAGAAGTTCATCAATATCTTGATGTTCTGCTTATTTAAACTCCACTTGCTTTGCAAGTTATGTCAGCATGCATTATTAAGTGAGTTGCGCTGCACTGTTTCGTCAAGCTTGTGGTTCAGTTTATAGTAATTATTATAGTTTATCTGGCAATGACAATTATTTTGATTTTTTTTTTGCCGGGGGTGGGAAGGGGGGGGGGGTGTGTTGCTTTCCCTAGCATTTGGCTGTTTCATCTACTTACAAAGCAGCAGGTTTGTCTGATCCATACCCCTTGACCTGTCCTACATGGAGGACCCTACCAGTAGTAGGAATAGTTGCATCACATTTCTATCAAAATACTATTACATTTTCAGCCTGTTCCGTTCCTTTTAAACTGGGTGATGTTATCTGTATTCGGCCATGATTCTTTCAGTTGAAATCTTGCAAAATCTGTGGTATATGTTTCATTAAAATTATTCCACAAAACATAAATTTTACTGAAACCAATAGAGGTTGTAAAACATCTGTTAAAAGAGAATATTCTCTGTCTCTCCCTCTCTCATCAGCCTGGGCATGTCAACAGGAGACTTTAAGGATATATAACATACCTGTGTTTGGAAGACAGATGTCAATCTCTGTGATGATAAAGATAAAACCACGTGAAGGTCCTTTAACAGAAACGACAATTTCTCCCTCATCAGGAAATTTAACGGTAAGATTGAAGGTGCCAGTTTTATCCTAATTTTGGGAGAAATGAGACATGTAATCAATGTGTGGAGTATTTAAAGCATATTTAATGATTAATGTCTACACAATTATTCAAGAATTTTGTTAGTTAAATAAATTAGCCTACACCGCAAGGTACTATAGGCAATGTTAAAAATGTTTTGCATATCCTTTACAGTACATCGCTGTCAACAGCAGCATCTTTCAGCTGTCTGTTGATTTCTTGGCAAGATTACGCTCAGTAGTTTGCCATTGCTTTCTGAGCGGCCGGCTCAGTATCCCGCAAGTCACCAGCGGGGGTCGAACCACTCCAGCTCTCGCCCCGCTACGAGACTGCGTGATAAACAGGATTACAGAGAAAGTGTTGTAACCCCTCGGCCAGAGGGACCGGCACTATAGGCAATAGATGACAGTTTTTTTTTTTTAACAGTCAATAAATTAGTAGGCTGAAAAAATCTGGAGAGTAGTTTTGTTTACTCTATTTCCGTTTGCTCATATATAACTCTCACATAAAAGCTGAATTATATTTTAAAAATAAACTATGTTGTTTCAAATAATTTCTGTACACATAAATCGGCACTCTTCCGAATTCCGGTCCCAAATAGTTCCGCAGTGAATAGGTCAGGGGTTAAGGGTTAGGGTTAGTTGTTAACTAAACACTGACCCTAACCCTTACCCCTGACCTATTCACTGCGGATCTATTTGGGACCGCAATTCGGAAGAGTGCCCATAAATCTAACACAGAAAGTTAATTTATATGTCTTTCAACAAGAATTTGGTTTTTTACAATTTAAAAGTCATCTATTATTGTGAATTCCTACCTTGTGAACCTCTATTGTGTCACTGCCTATATTAATTGTTACTGTAACTTCTAAGTCCGGGTGGTCTGCAGCCGTAAGTGATCTAAACTCAGAGTCAGCTGGAAAAACAGCTTTGTAGACCAAGTCAGAGTTTCCTTCTTTCACATTGAACTCATAGCCATTTCTCTCAACTGACTGTTTATCAGGTTTAGTTATTTTCTGTTGTATCGGTAATTTAGCCAGCTCATCAGCAGTCAACTTAACCAGGTCTTTGCAATCTGAAGAAAATAAAGTAATTTATGATTGTTACCTTTTACTGTGGAAACTTTGGAGTGGAAAAGGCAACAACTAAATTCTAAACTTACTAGAGGGCCAAGTTGCAAACACAGAACTAAAGCAAGAAATGACAATGATTGTCAAAGTAAGAAAATCAGTTAGGCAAGACTTTCTATTATCTTAAACCTATGAATGTTTATATACTAAAAAGATGACGTACAGTACAAGGCTACTAGATAACATCACATAAAGATTATAGCAGGTAGTGAGGAAATACATGTCACCACATCACATAAAAGGAACACAAAAGTAATTACACAATTTTCTTGCCAGGATCAGTGATTCATCGCAGTCTAACTTGTTTTGGGAAGTGAGCCTCTTGTGTACCCAGTGACATTTGTGATTCATCGCAGTCTAACTTGTGCTGGGAAGTGAGCCACTTGTGTACCCAGTGACATTTGTGATTCATCACAGTAACTTGTGTTGGGAAGTGAGCCACTTATGTACCCAGTGACATTTGTGATTCATTACAGTAACTTGTGCTGGGAAGTGAGCCACTTATGTACCCAGTGACATTTGTGATTCATCACAGTCTAACTTGTGCTGGGAAGTGAGCCACTTGTGTACCCAGTGACATTTGTGATTCATCACAGTAGCTTGTGCTGGGAAGTGAGCCACTTGTGTACCCAGTGACATTTGTGATTCATCACAGTAACTTGTGCTGGGAAGTGAGCCACTTATGTACCCAGTGACATTTGTGATTCATCACAGTCTAACTTGTGCTGGGAAGTGAGCCACTTATGTACCCAGTGACATTTGTGATTCATCACAGTCTAACTTGTGCTGGGAAGTGAGCCACTTGTGTACCCAGTGACATTTGTGATTCATCACAGTAACTTGTGCTGGGAAGTGAGCCATTTATGTACCCAGTGACATTTGTGATTCTTCTTCTTCTTCTTCTTCGTTCATCCGGAGTTTTTTTTTCTGGATGTGATTGCGTTGTGCCTGTTTACAGCAGAGCTGCGTTCTTGCGCCGTTAGGCCGACACATCCGACTTCTGCGGGGCATTTGTTGACCGGGTTAACCTTCCCGGGGATTTGTGATTCATCACAGTCTAACTTGTGCTGGGAAGTGAGCCACTTATGTACCCAGTGAAATTTGTGATTCATCACAGTAACTTGTGCTGGGAAGTGAGCCACTTATGTACCCAGTGACATTTGTGATTCATCACAGTAACTTGTGCTGGGAAGTGAGCCACTTGTGTACCCAGTGACATTTGTGATTCATCACAGTCTAACTTGTGCTGGGAAGTGAGCCACTTATGTACCCAGTGACATTTGTGATTCATCACAGTAGCTTGTGCTGGGAAGTGAACCACTTGTGTACCCAGTGACATTTGTGATTCATCACAGTAACTTGTGTTGGGAAGTGAGCCACTTATGTACCCAGTGACATTTGTGATTCATCACAGTAACTTGTGTTGGGAAGTGAGCCACTTATGTACCCAGTGACATTTGTGATTCATCACAGTAACTTGTGTTGGGAAGTGAGCCACTTATGTACCCAGTGACATTTGTGATTCATCACAGTCTAACTTGTGCTGGGAAGTGAGCCACTTGTGTACCCAGTGACATTTGTGATTCATCACAGTCTAACTTGTGCTGGGAAGTGAGCCACTTGTGTACCCAGTGACATTTGTGATTCATCACAGTAGCTTGTGCTGGGAAGTGAACCACTTGTGTACCCAGTGACATTTGTGATTCATCACAGTAACTTGTGTTGGGAAGTGAGCCACTTATGTACCCAGTGACATTTGTGATTCATCACAGTAACTTGTGTTGGGAAGTGAGCCACTTATGTACCCAGTGACATTTGTGATTCATCACAGTAACTTGTGTTGGGAAGTGAGCCACTTATGTACCCAGTGACATTTGTGATTCATCACAGTAACTTGTGCTGGGAAGTGAGCCACTTGTGTACCCAGTGACATTTGTGATTCATCACAGTCTAACTTGTGTTGGGAAGTGAGCCACTTATGTACCCAGTGACATTTGTGATTCATCACAGTCTAACTTGTGCTGGGAAGTGAGCCACTTGTGTACCCAGTGACATTTGTGATTCATCACAGTCTAACTTGTGTTGGGAAGTGAGCCACTTGTGTACCCAGTGCCATTTATTAAAAGAATGAGTTAGCTGAATGAACAAGCTTTTTGACAGTGGAGGCTCCTGAGAATGCATATTTAAATTAATATCTAAACAGGTGTATTGGGCATATGGTGCAGGGCCCATATTTTAATAAACCAACCGGCACTTGAGGGATGATGTGGTTAATATCACACCAGCTACCCTTCACTTTCCAAGACATTTCCTGGTGCCATTCTAAACTGCACATTCCACTTAAACCAATACCCGTATCAACAAACACCGCATGCTTTAATACCCAGCTCTGTTCACTTCCTCTGCACCATGTATTTAATCGGTATGAACAACACAAACATATTCAGCGTGTGTACCTAACGTGATCTAGCATTTTTCTGGTATCTTGTTTTCAATAAATAACCACATACAGAATCCATGCATTTTTATTATCTGAAGCAGTGAAATATATACTAACAATATGATGAAATAAAATTTATATAAATGAAATGCAATACCTTTGGGAGTGCTTGTGGTTTCTGTTGGAGTTGTTGGAGTAGTTGTTCTAATTTCTTCTGTCAATAAATAAACAAACACATAGTGATGATGTAAAGAAAGATAATGTGCCAAATATAGAACAGATTTAATGTTTTCTTAATCATCACAGTTAATTATATATGTATATGTACTTATATAACTGTATACTCTGATTGGAATAGTATATTATTACTATATTCATTGACATCTGTGGTGCGTTAATGAAATGCAATTTCATAATTCCCTGACATACAAAGCTGAGGGTTTGAAATTAGCTGCCGGTGATTTGGAAGTATGCTGCTTTGCACTGATTTCGATGATATGAGATGTCAGCTGTTTAGAAAGCAATGGCACACTTCTTCTTATAGTTCATGTGGTGTGGTGTTGGTGACCATGTCTGTTTTGTGTGCTGCCAATCATTTCTGATATTAATGTTCCTACATGCCAAACTGACTGGCATTTTTCTCTTGTCTCCATTTACTTTTCCTCCCATGCAACTTTTCTGTTGTGATCACTTACTCCAGCGTTCCCCTTCTCATAACATGTCCAATGTGGACTGTCTTCTGCTGTGAGTAACCAGTACTCTTTGTGAGTTCACTTCTGTCAAGATCCATCTTCATCTCATCACATCTCATCATGTTCCTCTTGTACCTTGCAGTTTCGAGGTGAAGTATAAACAGCGGGAGATTGCCTGCTTATGGGCTTCATGTATCGATATTCCCATGGCCTCTGTTGTTCCCTGCGTCCATCGTTTACGTGTCGGCCTCTTCCTCTGTTTCCCTCTGGTCTGTACATCATTGCTTGTTGTGGTATACTGTTAGTTGGTAACCTACTTGCATGGCCAAACCATTTGACTTGCTGCCTTCTAATAAAATCTAGTGCAGCTATAACCCCCACTTTAGTCCTGATTTCTTCATTTCTGATTTTATCTCTTCTTGATACATTGAGTATTCTTCTCAGGAATCTCATTTCTGTTGTTGTGATTTTTCTTTTCTCTTTTTCTGCCATTGTCCAGGTTTGGCATTGGTAACATAGAGTTGGTAGGGATGTTCGTTTAGGTGAATCGTTGTTGCTTTTTCTTCTTTAGTTATAATGCCTCTGTTTTACTTGTGCTAATTTTAATGTTATGTTCCCTACACATCTTGTTTAGACTATTCATGTGCTCTTGTAATTCAGTTTCTGATTTTGCTATTAGTGCTCAATTTTTCTGTTATCCTCCTAATAGAACTGTTGTCTTCCTCTTGTACATTGCCTCTCTCACCTTTTCTCCTTGCACTGCTTTCATCATGTATTAAGTCTTTGATGTGCCCATGATATTTATTATGTCAAACTTTGATCCCATTTAAATTATCTTTTCAATCCTAGTTTTTCAAGGATTTCTTTATTTGTAAGTATTTGATACAATTTTCACCCCATTTCTATACATCACCATTTCAACAGCAATGACGACTTTTTCTGCTGATTGTTTGTAGTCCATTTCTCAACTCTAGGAACAATGTAGAGTATAAATATCACTTGTTGACTATCAGGTTTATTTAATAACATAATTGTTTGTTAGAATATTTCACATGTTGTGGAATATACAATTTTGGTCATGACAATTTTTATTCTGATTTCTGCTTCATATTGACACTCATTCATCGCTCCCATAACAACCTTCCGGAAAAAACCCCGATCTTAAGCAAGATGTCCCGCATCCGATACACCCATCTGCAGATCATCCACCACACCCTGCACCTATATTCTCTTTGGCCTTCCTTTTTCTCTCTTCCCAGGCATATATCCCTCCATTAATGGTTCTCTCCAAACTTTCGTGACGTTTCAAGTGACCAAATTATTTCAATTTTCTTTGTTTTATCGCCAACCTTCTTCAATATTAAGCTCTTGAAGTATGGATGCATTTGTTATTTTCTTTAACCAAGATATTCTTAGAACTCGTCTATAACATTTATATTCAAAGGCATTTATGCGCTGTTCAGCTTGTTTAGTAAGTATCAGGTCTCACAGGCATATGTTGCAATGGGAAAGATGCATGCTCTTAAAAATCAAATTTTTGTAGTTCTATCTGTCCTACTCCATAATTTATTCAGTTGTTTTACTCTTTGAAGAACAACAGATATTTGTCTTTAAATTTCTTTCATTGTCTCACCACTGTTGGTAATCAATGACCCAAGATATTCAAAACTGTCCACCAGCTCCAATTTTTCCTCATTAACATATTTCTTTCTCCATAGTAGTTTTATCTGTATGCATTATCTTTGATTTTACTATGTTAAGATATAAGTTTTGATTTTCACTATTGAGTTGGGTTGAGGTTATTAGGTTTTCTATACCATTCTGTGCCAGTCTCTCTGGCCGAGGGGTTACAACACTTTCTCCGTAATCCCGTTTATCATGCAGAGTCTCGTAGCGGGGCGAGAGCTGGAGCGGTTCGACATCCACTGGTGACTTGCGGGATAACTGAGCCGGCAGCTCAGAAAGCAATGGCAAACTACTGAGCATAATCTTGCCAAGAAATCAACAATCAACTGAAAGATGCTGATGTTGACAGCAATGTCCTGTAAAGGATATGCGAAAAAAAAAAAATTAAAAGAAATACCATTCTGTGTTGTGGATAACAATACTATTGCATCAGCATATTGAATCTCTGGTATGTCATGACCAACCAATATTTGGGGCATCATATTGCTCCCTGTTTATATCATTTCTGACATTTCTCAATATATTTTCGGCATACAGGCATACTGCCTGTTATTAATTAATCTGTGACAAATATATAAACAGCAGTGAGTTATCAAATGGCAGATATTGCCATTGGGGTGTGTTAGCCCTTCATATATTCCTGGCAACCAATTGGAATAGTGACTTTCCTTCCCCATGGTCTTTCTTTCTCAAACAGTTTTTAGACAATTTGAAAATTGACTGGGATCTATTTTATGAGGTTGGGTGACCTCAGAGCAGCACTGACCAGACAGATGAAACAATAATTTGACCTATAGCATTTTCTTGGCAGTCAAATGCATAACCTCAATGCAACCATGGTTCATTCCCAAAAGAATGGTGCATAGTGAAATAAGGTCATGGTAACCTACCGTGTTACCTAACAATATTGTGGCTTGGCTACTTGCAATAACTGGGACAAGAACACAGAGCTAATCCAAGACTGGTGAACCATATACCACCCACACTTATAACCATGGCACATGATGAACATATTGTGGCAGTTGCACACACATAATAGAGTTATTCTTACTCATGTAAGAAAGAAAAGAAAACCCAAGTAACAAAGAATGAGTGAATGTTAAAACTATTTCTTGAAAGATGTAGAAGATGTAATTTTATATATAGTAGTGGGGAAACCATCAGTGCAATTCACAACTAGATCACACCTATACAACACAGTCACAGCCCAAGTCCACAGCTTGTTGCATGTTTTAACTGGAAGAATAAGTCAATTCACTTTAAAAGAAACATGTTTTACTTATTTAACACACAATATTTTCGCTTTTTAATCCACTTTTTAATGTAATGATAATCTTACCTGGTGTGGTACTTGGTGAGCTAGGTGTTTCTGATGGTGACCCACTTGATGGAGCAGATGGAGAGCTAGGAGGTTGTGATGGAGACCCACTTGGTGAGCTTGGTGTTTCTGATGGTGACCCACTTGATGGAGCAGATGGAGAGCTAGGAGGTTGTGATGGAGACCCACTTGGTGAGCTTGGTGTTTCTGATGGTGACCCACTTGATGGAGCAGATGGAGAGCTAGGAGGTTGTGATGGAGATCCACTTGGTGAGCTTGGTGTTTCTGATGGTGATGCACTTGGTGAGCTAGGTGTTTCTGATGGTGACCCACTTGATGGAGCAGATGGAGAGCTAGAAGGTTGTGATGGAGACCCACTTGGTGAGCTTGGTGTTTCTGATGGTGACCCACTTGATGGAGCAGATGGAGAGCTTGGAGGTTGTGATGGAGATCCACTTGGTGATCTTGGTGTTTCTGATGGTGACCCACTTGATGGAGCAGATGGAGAGCTAGGAGGTTGTGATGGAGACCCACTTGGTGAGCTTGGTGTTTCTGATGGTGACCCACTTGATGGAGCAGATGGAGAGCTAGGAGGTTGTGATGGAGACCCACTTGGTGAGCTTGGTGTTTCTGAAGGTGATGCACTTGGTGAGCTAGGTGTTTCTGATGGTGACCCACTAGATGGAGCAGATGGAGAGCTAGGAGGTTGTGATGGAGACCCACTTGGTGAGCTTGGTGTTTCTGATGGTGACCCACTTGATGGAGCAGATGGAGAGCTAGGAGGTTGTGATGGAGACCCACTTGGTGAGCTTGGTGTTTCTGATGGTGACCCACTAGATGGAGCAGATGGAGAGCTAGGAGGTTGTGATGGAGACCCACTTGGTGAGCTGGTGTTTCTGATGGTGACCCACTTGATGGAGCAGATGGAGAGCTAGGAGGTTGTGATGGAGACCCACTTGGTGAGCTTGGTGTTTCTGATGGTGACCCACTAGATGGAGCAGATGGAGAGCTAGGAGGTTGTGATGGAGACCCACTTGGTGAGCTTGGTGTTTCTGATGGTGACCCACTTGATGGAGCAGATGGAGAGCTAGGAGGTTGTGATGGAGACCCACTTGGTGAGCTTGGTGTTTCTGATGGTGACCCACTAGATGGAGCAGATGGAGAGCTAGGAGGTTGTGATGGAGACCCACTTGGTGAGCTTGGCGTTTCTGATGGTGACCCACTTGATGGAGCAGATGGAGAGCTAGGAGGTTGTGATGGAGACCCACTTGGTGAGCTTGGTGTTTCTGATGGTGACCCACTTGATGGAGCAGATGGAGAGCTAGGAGGTTGTGATGGAGACCCACTTGGTGAGCTTGGTGTTTCTGATGGTGACCCACTTGATGGAGCAGATGGAGAGCTAGGAGGTTGTGATGGAGACCCACTTGGTGAGCTTGGTGTTTCTGATGGTGACCCACTTGATGGAGCAGATGGAGAGCTAGGAGGTTGTGATGGAGACCCACTTGGTGAGCTTGGTGTTTCTGATGGTGACCCACTAGATGGAGCAGATGGAGAGCTAGGAGGTTGTGATGGAGACCCACTTGGTGAGCTTGGTGTTTCTGATGGTGACCCACTTGATGGAGCAGATGGAGAGCTAGGAGGTTGTGATGGAGACCCACTTGGTGAGCTTGGTGTTTCTGATGGTGATGCACTTGGTGAGCTTAGGTGTTTCTGATGGTGACCCACTTGATGGAGCAGATGGAGAGCTAGGAGGTTGTGATGGAGACCCACTTGGTGAGCTTGGTGTTTCTGATGGTGACCCACTTGATGGAGCAGATGGAGAGCTAGGAGGTTGTGATGGAGACCCACTTGGTGAGCTTGGTGTTTCTGATGGTGACCCACTTGATGGAGCAGATGGAGAGCTAGGAGGCTTGTGATGGAGACCCACTTGGTGAGCTTGGTGTTTCTGATGGTGACCCACTTGATGGAGCAGATGGAGAGCTAGGAGGTTGTGATGGAGACCCACTTGGTGAGCTTGGTGTTTCTGATGGTGACCCACTTGATGGAGCAGATGGAGAGCTAGGAGGTTGTGATGGAGACCCACTTGGTGAGCTTGGTGTTTCTGAAGGTGATGCACTTGGTGAGCTTGGTGTTTCTGATGGTGACCCACTAGACGGAGCAGATGGAGAGCTAGGAGGTTGTGATGGAGACCCACTTGGTGAGCTTGGTGTTTCTGATGGTGACCCACCAGATGGAACAGATGGAGAGCTAGGTGTCTGTGATGGTGGCCCACTTGCGGAAGTGCCTGGTAACTGTGGTGTCTCTGATGGTGACCCACTACTTGGAGGTACAGGTGAGCTTGGTGTTTCTGATGGTGATGCACTTGGAGAGCTAGGTGTTTCTGATGGTGACCCACTAGATGGAGCAGATGGAGAGCTAGGAGGTTGTGATGGAGACCCACTTGGTGAGCTTGGTGTTTCTGATGGTGACCCACTTGATGGAGCAGATGGAGAGCTAGGAGGTTGTGATGGAGAGCCACTTGGTGAGCTTGGTGTTTCTGATGGTGACCCACTTGGTGAGCTTGGTGTTTCTGATGGTGACCCACTTGATGGAGCGGACGGAGAGCTAGGAGGTTGTGATGGTGACCCACTTGGTGAGCTAGGTGTTTCTGATGGTGACCCACTTGATGGAGCAGATGGAGAGCTAGGAGGTTGTGATGGAGACCCACTTGGTGAGCTTGGTGTTTCTGATGGTGACCCACTTGATGGAGCAGATGGAGAGCTAGGAGGTTGTGATGGAGACCCACTTGGTGAGCTAGGTGTTTCTGATGGTGACCCACTTGATGGAGCAGATGGAGAGCTAGGAGGTTGTGATGGAGAGCCACTTGGTGAGCTTGGTGTTTCTGATGGTGATGCACTTGGTGAGCTTGGTGTTTCTGATGGTGACCCACTTGATGGAGCAGATGGAGATCTAGGAGGTTGTGATGGAGACCCACTTGGTGAGCTTGGTGTTTCTGATGGTGACCCACTTGATGGAGCGGATGGAGAGCTAGGAGGTTGTGATGGTGACCCACTTGGAGAGCTAGGTGTTTCTGATGGTGATGCACTTGGTGAGCTTGGTGTTTCTGATGGTGACCCACTTGGTGAGCTAGGTGTTTCTGATGGTGACCCACTTGATGGAGCTGAAATATTTAACAAATTTAAATCTACCTTACCCCTTATAGTTAATTATATATGTGTACTCGTATATCCATATACTCTGATTATATTATCTTTGGGGATGTGTGAGTGGATGTGCGATGTGTGGGTTGGTGGGGAATTGTGTGTGTGGGTGGGGAATATGTTGTCGATGGAAATGTGGCTGGGGGAAGGGTGGTTTGAGGTGTGGGTGGAGAGAGGATGTGTGGGGTAGAATGTGGATGGGCGTGGGATGTGTGGGTTGGTGGGGGAATGTTTATGGGTGGCGAGTGTGTTTTGGTTGGGGGATCAGGTGAGGGCAGTGTGTGTGGGTGGGGGATGTGCGGGAGGGGGATGGGTCGGTTGGTGGGGTATGTATGTGTCCCTTGGTGTGCGTGTGTGTCGGTAGGTGGGGGTGTGTATGTGTCCCTTGGTGCGCATGTGTGGGGGTGTTGTGTGGGTGGGGTGATGTATGGATAGGTGGGAGATGGGCTTCATACCATGGTAATTAGCCTTGTTTATGTTTATAACATTCATTTCACAATGTTTATTTTTCTTCCTATGCAAATGTATAATGCTCTTGATGAACGAAAGACGAGTGATTGGAAGGGCCGAATGTAAGACGGGCCTGCGCGCCCAATTTGTGACCCTAATAAAGTTGATTTGATTTGATTTGATTTGATATTATTACTAAATTCATTGCCATTTGTGGCGCAAAGGTCAGTGAAATGCTGTTTCATAATTTCCTGACATACCAAGCTGAGGGTTCAAAATCAGTTGTGGGTGATTTGGAAGCATGCTGCTTTGCACTGATTTTGATTGTATGAAGCGTCAGCTGTTTAGAAAGTAATGGCACACTTCTTATAGTCCATGCGATGTGGCGTTGGTGACTATGTCTGTAAACTGCCCTCTGTCTCATGTGCTGCCAATCATTTCTGATACTGATGATTTTCTATGCCAAAATGTCAAAGTGTCTAGTATCTTTTCTCTTGGTGTCCCTCTACTTCTCCTCCCATTCAACTTTTCTGTTGAGATGATTTACTACAGCTTTCCCCTTATCATAACATGCCCAATGTGGACCGTCTTCTTCTGATGTGAGTAACCAGTGTTCTTTGTGAGTTAACGTCTTTCAAGATATCTTAATTTGCTCTTTCTATCCGTTCACGGAGTTCTAATAATTTTTCCATAAAACCAAATTTCCATAGCTCACAAACAATTCCTCAAATGTCTGCTAATTGTGAATGATTTGCATTCGTAGAATATGACTGACTCAATTTAGCTCTTAAGAACTCTTTGTCTCAACTTGATTGACAAAGATATATTGCATATGTAGAGAATATTCATCTTGTTAAATGATTCTTTTCCTTGGGCTATCATTAAACGAGTCAAGACCCATCTCACCAACGACCAGATCAGGGAGATGCTGACAAGGGAGAACAAGAAATTCAAGATCACCAGTGCCGAGAGGATCATTGGAAAGAACAACATCCCATCCACAGTCGTCATAGTAACATCGGAGGACCGAGTGATCCCTCAATACATCAGATGGGACAAGAGAGACCAAGTACCAGAGCACTACATACCAAGAGTGCTGCAGTGCTCTAAGTGCCAGAAGTTTTGGCACACCCGTGCCACCTGCAAGAGTGAGGTTGAGGTTTGCAGATACTGCTCTGGACCTCATCCATACAGTCAGTGCCAGCATGCAAAGATCGACAAGGACTTCAGGAGGCCTAACAATAACAGAAAATGCGCCAACTGCCTCGGCAATCACGCCGCTAGGTACCTCGGCTGCCCCTGCCACCAAGACAGCAAAGAAACCATGAAAATCACCATCAAGTCTAACCTACCATATAAGGAAGCCAGGAAGCAGTACGAGGCGACCAACCGACCCACCAAAAGCGACAAAGCGCAACTTGAAGGCCAACTGAAGGACCTGCGATGAAAGTTCAACAGCATGGAGGAAGAAAAAGACAAGACGTAAGAAACACAGATAACAGCCGTTCAGTGCATCCTGGACAAATTGAAGCAAGTTCAGCAGAAGATTGAGCAGGATGTCGCTCGAATGGTTACTATAAAGGCTGAAACAGATGAAACGCTATCAAAATCCAAGAGGAAAGAGTCAAGACAGAAGAAACTCTCAAACAGATACAAGAAGAAAGAGCACAGATAGAACTACTCAAGTCCAAGACCGAAACACCAGAAGCAGAAGATGTAAAGTCCCAGACAGAAGAAGGACTAAGAGACGAGGAGAGAGAATACCACAGCGACAGCGGCGAAGAAGTGACGCCGAGGATGTGGGCATATAAGCGCAATGGACGATTGACCCACGTACCAGATCATCTGAGAAGACACGTACGGCGCCAAGATAGACCAAGAACACCCGAACCAGAAAATGCAAAAGAAGAAGCAACAGATGAAGAAGGAGAACTGGATGAAAACGGCAGCCTAAACCAAGAACAATGGCACTCTACACCAAGCTCGAACTGGCGAACACCAAGAAGATTCGAAGGCAAGCCAAGAAGGGGAAACAGGAGGAACACCAGAAGAGACGACAACTGGTAAAGCTCCCTGAAGGAAACAGCACCATATGACGGGGTGGGTACCCAATTACACCAGGCCTCAACAAGTGCGCGACTCTGTCCAGACATGAAATACCTCATCAAGAAAGTAACGAACGCAATCAACCCATCAGAAGCCGGGAAGCTGACAACAAGCAGCCTAAAGTACAAAAGAGAAACTTCAAGCTACACCATAAACACCCTACATAGCCAAGTCGAAACATCAAAGGCTGAAAGGGGGTACTTGTACCAAAAAAAAGCGAAGCGAAGTGGGTTATTCTACAGTTAACTTCCATAATACATCTTGCATCTGCTGTTATTAAAGTACCCAACTACTTAAATACATTACTTCTTTCAAACTGGTTCCATTCACTTTATTGTTGCATATAGATATACTGTTTTTCTTTATAATAACAATTACTTCTGTTTTCTTATAATTCAAACTAAGTTCCTCGTTTTTACTTTCTGTTGCAATTATATGTATCATTTTTTGTAACTGCGTTTCATTTTCAGTGACCATGTTATCAGCATAATACAGGTTATTTACATTATGCCCCTCAACTGATTTTTCTGGCATGTCTTACCTGGATCTAACTATTATTTCGCTGTACATATTTTGCAATGGCAAACTACTGAAAGTAAACTTGCCAAGAGATCGCAACAGAAAAAAATACTGGTGTTGAGAGAAAAAAATACTGGTGTTGACTGCAATGTCCTGTAAAGGATATGCAACTAACTTTTTTAACATATTGAACAGATTTGGTACACAAATCTAACACCTTATTTAATGTGAAATAGCATTGGAGACCTTCCAGGTAAGTATTCCGCTGTGTTGTCTGTTTAACAAAACTATTGTTAGTGTTCGTTTTTGTGGTTATATTGATAAAGGCAGGTAGAAACGTTTGCCTATATCTGTGCATCAAGCTTTTGAGCCATTATTTGTGTTTTCAATTGACAACTCCATAACAGCTTGACAGCAGTAAAACCCTTTTTTTCTACAATAGAAATAGACCACTTTATAGAGTGAGAGGAAGTCAAAGCAACAAATGAATATATTCACAGGTATACTGCACTAACAGAAACTAAATAGTCAGGGTGTCTCCATTATGAAGGCTGTGATTCTACAATATCTGAAACAGCAGAACTAGACAAATGATTCTAGAAAATGCACACACATAAACTTCAGTATCATAAACATGTCATGTCGATATACATGGGCAGTCACGGTTCACCAACTCACACTATAACCAGTATCAGATCAAGTCCTCAGTTCTTTATTTGATTACACGATGTGGCCAAACCATGCAGTTAATTATCCATTCTCCTTCCCATTTTTTCACACTGCATTTGACAGACATTTATCCATTGTAGACATTGCACACTCACTAAACAACCAAACACTCTCTCTTCAAGTGCCCTGTAATTTCAAATGCCAGAAAAAAGTTACTGCAGCTATCTCTAACAGTTATTATCTCGCTCTATGGATCTCTGGAAAAACTGTGGACGATCTGCAGCTTTGTAAGAATGTCATTAGACGGCCATGTGTAGCCAACTTAGTAGCACTGGAACCAATAAAAGTAATTAGTTATGGAATATAATTATTATATTGTACCTGAACATGAGGTATATGTGACTGTGCTGCCTTCAGATACAATAAGATATGTATCACCAGGGCCTACAGGTGTGCTTATGTTTTCTTTCAGTGTCTGAAATGTTAAAAATAATGTCATCAAAATACAACAAAATCAAAGATAAAAATAACAGCAATAAAAAAAAACCCCTAAAAAACATAGCTTAGTGTTTCAGTATTAATTAACAAATCTACTTTACAGAGTTCATAACATAAAATAACACCACTTTAAAGGTCTCTTTTGCAGACATGTTCATTTTATTCAAGAACATTTTACAATTATACATGATAATTAATTACACTTTCATTTATCACTTCTTCTTCTGCATTTCTCTTTTGAGAGGAGTGTGCCATATTTAATTATGCACCTCAAAGATTAGAGTGTCTGACTGCATCAAGCAATTGTGTACGAGAGGAGTGTGCCATATTTAATTATGCACCTCAAAGATTAGAGTGTCTGACTGCATCAAGCAATTGTGTACGAGAGGAGTGTGCCATATTTAATTATGCACCTCAAAGATTAGAGTGTCTGACTGCATCAAGCAATTGTGTAAGGTTTACTATTTTAAGAGAGATTCCATCCATGGTAGCGAGCTCTATCTACCATTGGGCAGGTATTCTTTTCCTAGCCATTTTGCTAGAGATGCAGCCTTTGCTATTTCCAACTGCCAAGGAATTATTAATGTGCACAACTTGCAGACAGTATCTCCTTTTTTGTCCATATCTGAGAAGGCTATGTATCCCTTACAATACGACAGAGATCAGGGAGATTTATGATATCATTGGCTACCAGCGGTTCTTGGAAAAATTCTCAGCCCAATATCGGGGTAAAAACTGGTATTTTCTGAGTCCGAGACGGACACTGTAACCTCTCAGCCATGGTTGCCCCTTCATTTATCACTGTTTATTGAAACATGTGAGTATTGACCTGCAAAATATGAGCTGAAAACATGAGTATTTGTCTGTAAGTATGGAGCTTTTGTTTGCGCTCGCTTGCTTTGATCTCAAGCTCAGTCCATACTTGTGCTACTAATTCTAGTGCAATGGACAGATTTTTGCATGTGAATTAGCTTTCCATATTACTAGTGTCCCTTGCCATCAGACGAACCCACTCTGACTTCTGAGATGCTTGTAATTTACATGCCCAAGTCAAGGATGAGAAGTCAACATTTAAGTCCAACTGACCGGTATAGGGGTTGAACCCACTACCTCGGCATCAGCACACCGGATGTTTAAGCGCAAGAGCACTTATCCATTCGGCCATGATGAACCTTTAATTATGGAGCTGAATCAGTAATAAGCTTATGATGGATTTTTGTATGTGCATAATATGCACACATGTCCTCCTATGTTTTAATCCTAATCCAAGAGGCTAGGCATCAAATCCAATTTCTCCCAGTATTAGAGGGAAGGGGGAAGTATAATATCCTCAGGTCTCTTTATTTTGTACTAATTCATACCATGATTCATACCTCACAATTGGTCTTTACAAACCAGAGGCTGACACCATAAGTCTTGACTAATCCAATTCAAACTGAAGCCATACAATGGGCATTAAAAAAAACCACTTAAGAGATTGTTTTTCAAAATTCTGAAACTATGCAAACCTGAACAGTGTATTGAATTGTTCTTTTGGAATCGTTTCTGAATAGTCTTGACCTTCTACTGTGTCCACTACAACCACCAATTGTTTAGTGCCATCTGAATTTCCAAAGATGTACACCAAAATTGTCTCTGTAAAAAGAATAAAAATAAATAAATGTACTTTGAATATTATTGGGGGTAGAGTGATATACTGATGTGAAAATACACAGATATACAGTTGCTACATTGTTGCATGTAGATACTAGAATGCTAACTGACATGCCAACAAATATAAGCGGACACATTACTTCTAGTAACTTTAATATTAGATCATGTTTAATGACTTTTGAAAATTACATTATTTACATACAAATCTAGCACTTCTGATCTGGGGCGACCATCCCCAACCCAGAGCGTCCACAAGTGGCGGATCGTGGAATGGCCTCTAGACATAGAGGTTATCTGCGAATACCCAATAAGCAGCCGCGGACCAACTGGCGGTGGGCACAGAGGGCGAGGCAGGATCTCAGGGTGGGTTCTGAGTTCCTTAGAAAATGCCTCATATGCTCGGAGACGTGCCTGCCAAGCGAGTCAGGGGCGCTCTAACCCCTCCCCAGGGTAGGTGGAACCTGTTAGCTTTGGACAGCAGTCCATCTAGGAGACAGAAAACTCCAAATATAATCCCCCCAAGTTCAAGGTGGACTAGCGTGCTGAGGAACTGGATGGCCATGGGTAAACTGGTCGTGAACGTTGGACGTCTGGTAGGCGTGCGGGGCGGCACTATGCATATGGACTCCTGAGGGACATCCCCTGCCTCTTCCCTAGCAAGCAGGCAATACTAGGGCGACCGTTTATTTCCTGCAATATCCAAACTTTGCTTATGGAATTAATTCAACATGGGAATCATCGCCGGAGCTACGGAGCACATGCTCTGCGCTTGACACATCTTTCAGAGGCAAGCGAAGAGAGAGTGAGGAGGAGAAGATGAGGAAATGGTGTGAGAAGAAGACATAGAAATAGGAGGGCAGGCGCCAGGAGAACAAGACGAAAAGTGGAGAGACTAGGTTTCAACCATGTAAGAGTGGGATACTGGAATTGTAGTGCGAGGCAGAGAGGTCCTGTATTGGAGAGGCTTATATATGATTTTGATGTCCTCATGCTCCAGGAGCTAAATACAGACAAATACCATTGCCCTGGGTACGCCAGTTATATAAACCCTACTGGGCAGAAGAGACATGGGCAAGGTCTGCTGGTGAAGAAAGGAGTGAAGCATGTGGTACTTGACTTGAGCCAGTGGAATCATAGTGCAAGAGAGGTCCAGGGTATACAAATGGAGATTGGTGGCTTAAGTTGGAACATCATAATGCATATGCCACAGTGGACTGTTTTGTCAGAAAGGAACACTGGGACTGGCTTAAGGAATTGGAGGAATTGCTAGATGATAGGCTGCTCATATGTGGAGACTTCAATGCGAGGAGCAGAGATTGGGACAGTAGTGGAGAAAACCGATAGGGAATTGCCCTTGCGGATGCCATGGTGGACTCCGATGTGGTCTGCATAAATGATGGTAGGCCGACTAGAATGGCAATGAGGCCTGGTGATGCAGACACAGCTATTGACTTGGCACTTGTCTCCCAGTCACCAGTCCTTGATGTAAAGTGGACTGTTTTGAATGAACATGGGAGTGATCACTTGCCATGCTGTCCTGATCTCTAAAGCCAGAAAAGTTAAGGCTGGGAGAGCGCGCAAGACCTTCCGGTATGAGTGGACCGATAGCCTTCTTGGACGCCTCAGACAGCGGGCTTGCAACAGGAATGTTAAAACTCCTTGTTTGCAGCCCCATGGTGGACCCCAGAAGTAGACCAGGCTTGGAAAGCAAAGAGAGCTGCAGTGAAGCAGCTAAGGAAAGTGTGACAGACACCCCGAAGCTCACGAGAGGAAGTGGACACAGCGGAAAATGTCAAGAAAGACAAGGTGGAGGTTTTCAAGCGCTGTGCTGCAGAGGCCAAAAAGGCAAAATGGGAATGATTCATGAAGGAGATTGGAGGTGATAAAACACTGCGAAAATTATGGAAACTGCACAGACAAATGCAAAGAAAAGATCGGTCTATGACAGTGGGAACAATTGATAGAGATGATGGTGTGCGTGTGACAACAGACAAAGAGAAAGGGGAGGCGTTTCTCCAGAGATTTTTAGAGCAGACCAATCATAATGATGCGGACACCAGAGATGCAATTAGAGAGGAATTACCTGGCACCATGAAGAATATGCATTATGAAGACATCATACGGGTTGAAGATGTTAAACATATTTTGAAAAAGGCAAACGATACGGCACCAGGGCCCGATGGGGTTAGGTATGGCCACATGAAGGCTTTGAGCGATGCAGACCTGAAGGAAATGACCGACTGCTTTAACCAGAGCATTAGGACAGCATCAGTACTGCAGGATTGGGTGCACAGCTATCTCATCCCTCTCCTAAAACCATTCAAGGATCATTCAAAGCTTAGTGGCTTTAGGATCATCACTCTTCAAAATACATTTGGGAAGGTTCTAGAGAAGATAGTCGCTGTCAAGCTGCAAGAGTTCTTGGAAAGGGGGAAGCTTCTTCCAAGAGGCCTGGGGAGCTACAGACCAGGAAAAGATACCTGGTCAAATGCAGCCACTTTTGCCTTTGATGTTTATGAGGGGTTCCAGAGTAGACAGGAAACTGATCTCGAGGATGCATACAATAGAGTTCGATATGATATTTTGATTACCGTACTGATGGAGAAGGGGGTCAATCCCTGGTTAGTGAACTGGATAGCAGCCGTCCTACATTCTCGCCGGGTTGCTCTCCGTCTGGGTGCATGGACCTCAGAGCCACATATTTTAACCCCGGGACTGCCACAGGGATCAGCAATCTCACCGGTGCTCTTTAATGCGTATACGAGCAAGATGGCAAAACTAGAAGCACCAGGGGTTGGAAGGATACTAACATTTGCAGATGATATTCTTGCATATAGGCAGGGGAGAGATAGGGAGCAAACAGCCCAGGAACTACAGGCAACAGTAGACAATGTGATTGACTGGTGCACTGAAATGAGTGCTGTCATCCACCCGGAAAAGGCAGCTGTTTTGTGGTGCTCTCTGGACAACAGGATTGTGAGAGCTGATGTCCCAAGCCTCACAATAGATGGTAGAAGCGTCAACAAAGAGAACAAACTGAAGTATCTGGGAATCACATTTGACAGGAGCCTTTCCTTCAAGGACCATGTGGAGACGGTTGTGACAAGGTCTCAAAAGGGACTCGATGCACTTAAAACTATGGCTGCAATGGACACAGAGCAGAGAATGCTTTTCACACCATACCAGTACTTGATCCTCTCAGTGATTGATTATGGACTAGGACTGCTCACTGTCTCAAAGAGTCAGCTGGTGAAATTAGAGCGCATACAGAATGAAGCGATGCGAGTCATTCTGGGATGCACCAGAGACACCCCAGTTGTGTGTATGCGTTACATCCTTGGTTTGCCGTCTGTTGCTGGTAGGCTCAAGGTGATGCAAGCGAAGGCATACCTCAGAGTAGCTGCAGACACAGATCACCCATTGCATGAGGCGCTGGACGCCGTTAAGGGTCAGTGACTGATAAGAGGGAAATCATGGATGGCTCAGGCGGAGGATACGATCAGGCAGGTGTGCCCCTTGGAGAACATTAGGAGAGGAGAAGAGTGGGTCAGAGTGTCAGCGGAGCAGTCAGACTTGTGCAGAGTTATAATCACATTGAGCCGGGAGTGCAGGGAGTGGCCAGCAGGGGCCACGGAAGTGGAAATCCAGCAACTAATTCAGGATAATGCTCGCTCAGGTGATGTGATTATCTACACAGATGGGTCGGTGTTGAGAGGTAGGAGAAGTGCCTGGGGGTTCTTAGCAAAAGCCAATGGTCGACGTTTGGTGCAGGAGAGTCTGGCATATGATACCACAACATCTAGCTTAAGAATGGAGGTGGAGGCGGTCAGTGCAGCTTTCCGCTGGATGGAGAATACGATACATACACACATCATGATTGTAACTGACTCAAAAAGCATGCTGAGTAGGGTGAAGACAGGCAAGCTTCGTGCAGAGTGGCTTGGTTCGCTTCGGAAGTCACGGGTGACAAGCATCGTCTGGATCTTTTCTCCGGGGCATGCTGGTGTGCTGGGGAATGAACAGGCGGACAGATTGGCTGGCTCGGCAAAACTTGGTGGAGTATTGATGCATGACAAAGCAGATGTGGTTGCGACCTTGTGGGAGCATGTGTACACCTCGGAGGAGCAAATGGTCTGGCAAGAATGCGACAGCGAGGGGTGACGAGGGGATCTGGCCGACGATCAACGCTCAGAGGAAAGGCGAGACGGACATATAATCAGATTGTTACTGGTACTATTAGTGTTGGAACTCTTCGTTGGCTGCTGAGGATGGGGACAGAGCGCTTAAGGGAGTGCCCCGAATGCTGTGATGTCGGTTCCTAAATCAATCAATCAATCTAACACTTTTAGCTTATTACTTTCATTCTATCATTTTTATCTATAGCAACTTGTTTTAGCCAAGAGTGTTTCCTAAACTTGGCCAAATATTGTGACTTATGAAAACAAACAAATGGAGATTAGCTAGGTAGATAGATATATAGATAGATAGACAGATAGATGGATGGATGGATGGATGGATGGATGGATGGAGGGAGGGAGGGAGGGAGGGAGGGAGGGAGAGAGATATTAAGTAGTTAACTGAAAACTATTATGTCACAACATTAATCGTAGTAAACATCTTATTACAGATAATTTTAGCATTGCTAACCTGAATATATGCATTTAATGAATCTACTTTATACATTAGAAAAAAATTTTTTTAAAATAAAAATGATGATGAAACTTCACTATGGCATATGTTGTATGTTTATGGGTGGGAATATAGCGAGACATTCTCTATAATTTCTAGTTTATGACCGATATGAATGAACATACAATCCTTATTTTCAAAGGGTTAAGAATTGGGCACGCAGGCCTGTCTATCATTCTGCCCTTCTTTCCTCTCTCTTTCATATATTATTTCAACTATGCATCAGTTATGAGTTCTTGAAAAAGGAGAGTCTGCTATATAAGGCTACAACCTCCAGCATGAGAATGGAGGTGGAAGTAGTAACAGCGGCATTCCGTTGGTTAGAGGAGACGACTACAACACACAATGTCTTCATCACGGACTCAAGGAATGTGCTTAGTAAGGTGGAGAAAGGAATATTTTGTGGAATGGCTTACCTCGCTTCAGAGGTCACAGATTGTGAGAATTGTATGGATTCTTTGCCATGCCATGCAGGAGTGTGGGGGAATAAACAGGCTGATAGACTGGCAGGGAATGCACCTCTTGGTGGTAGATTACCTATGGGCAAGGGAGAGGTGGTCGTGCGCTTATGGGACAGGTGGAGAAGGTAGAGGAACAGACTGAACCCGTATGTGGAAAGGATGAGATTGCGGGGCATTGGCAGGGGTTCTCGTAGAATCTCAAAACTCAGAGGGAAGACCAGGAGAATTTTCAATCAGATAGTGGTGGGAACAATTAGTAATATGACTCTTCGCTGGCTGTTGAATGAGGAGACAGAGCGTGTATGGGAATGTCCTGAGTGCAGTGATGTCAGTTCTTAGCTCAACTAAACTCAACTGGAGAACATACTCACCAAAAATATCTTTCAGTTGCATTGAGAAAAGGAGGTTAAAGGTGCTATATATGTGTGTTTGGTTAAAGGTGCTATATATGTGTGTTTGGTTAAAGGTGCTATATATGTGTGTTTGGTTAAAGGTGCTATATATGTGTGTTTGGTTAAAGGTGCTATATATGTGTGTTTGGTTAAAGGTGCTATATATGTGTGTTTTGAGTCATATTTTGTTTTTATTTGGACTCACATAATAGCTCGGTAGCAGTAAAACCCTTTTTCAATACCACTACACACCACCATATTATAAAATTGAAATTCATAATAAGAAGGTAAAAGTGTCATATTGGATCAACAGTAATAAAGAGGTACGATGGAAAGATACAATGTAAATGACCTTGAACTAATTTTCTTCTCTCACCTTGAACTCAAGCGCAATCTATACACGTGCTACTACTTCTAATACACTGGACTGAGTTTTGCATGTGGATTAGCTTTCCCTACTACCATTGTCCCTCGCCATCAGGCGTACCCACTCCAACTTCAGAGGGTACTTGTAATTTACGTCCCCAAGTCGAGGACTAGAAGTCAACAGTTTAGTCCAGCTGACCGGTGTAGGGATTGAACCTGTCGCCTCCTCAGCATCAGCACACCAGGAGTTTAAGAGTGAGTGCTTTTATCCATTTGGACATGTTGACCTTCGTGAATTAATTTTACAAGTAACAACTCATATCTGTGGTTTAAGCATGTATGTTTGAAACCAAGCGGCTGGCCGACTGGCTAGAATGCCAGGCTCTCTTTGGGAGACCCGGGTTCGAATCCTCGGTAAGGCGTGGAGTTTTTTTCTGTCCGGGACAAAAAGAAAACTCTAGCCTGCACAGTTCGCGGCGACTGCACTAGTCATGCGGCCTTAAATCCTCAGGCTCAAGACCCCCCCCCCCCCCCCCCTGTCCTACACCGCAAGATATATAGCCAGTAAATGACAGTTTGAAACCAATATAATAATTTTGATTATTTAAAAGATCTTACTAAATATTTTGGTTAAAGCCGAAAGGACTTCCTCTGAAACTGTAGATGCTAAAAATAGAAAAAAATATTAATTAAATACTGTAGCCACTTGGTGATATGTATATGTTTATTAAATTTAAAAAAACAACCACACACACGTGAGAGAGAGAGAGAGAGAGAGAGAGAGAGAGAGAGAGAGAGAGAGAGAGAGAGAGAGAGAGAGAGAGAGAGAGAGAGAGAGAGAGATCACACTCATGCACATAAACACAGATACATTTGTGTCTTATCACTGACTATACTTAACATGAATTTCAACATCACTTCAAAACATAGTTTATGTTTTTGGGAAACTAACAAGGATAGTTTGTGCAATATCTCATCTTCATACATTGCTATATTACAGAGCTGCAGCAGCCTAAGGGCTAGTTCACTTTACTGCTATTCTTGTGTCCTGGGTATAAGCTCCCTTGAGCTGGGCATTTTTCATGACCACATGGTTCGAGGCAATCCAGTTTCAAGAAAAATGAGAAACAAGTTCTGGTAAGATAACCTTACTGTCTTGATACTCAACACAGCAACCATAGAGTGCTATTTAGTAAAACAGAAAACAAGCCTAGCAAAATAGGCCCAGTGTGACATGATGGCATGGAAACTAAGTCCTGTACCTGTCTGTTTACCTCTTCTATCATTCATATTAATTTTCAAATGATGTTCTTACATAAAAAGACTACAAATGTACGTACATGGAAACTCAAGAGCTAACGGCTTTCCATCACCAATAATAGGACCCTGAAATATATATAAGAAAATAGAAATAATATAAAGCAATTTCAATTACTGGAACAATTGATCACCATTATCTTGTCAAATATAATCATGCTTCTTTTCTTTGCCACACATTTCATTTAATTTGTTAATGCATTAATTTAATGTAATATATTTGTCGGGACATAATATGTCAGGTCTTAGTCAGATATGACTGAGCTACCGTATAACAGTAGACGGTACTACCTGCTTTCTGTTAGCGCCGAACGTTGGGCAGCACTTACCAAACCCAACACCCCACATTGTGCTAACGGCTTCGGGCGGAAGAGCGCAATTGGGAGGGTACAAGCCTTACCCTGGTGCGAGGAAATGCAAGCTAAAGACAAAATGTCATGGCAGGGCAGACCAGTCCCTAAGCCTTGGTTGGCAGCTGGTCTAGGATCGAAGCTCCGACAGGCGGACAGTTAGAGCATTGCTTTGCTGATCCGGCAGCTTCTGCAGTTTGTCTTGTTCCAGATGTAGGGGTGTTACCTTTCCTCTGGAGTGAACTAGGCAGGCCGAGAGAGGGATCATGCTGCATGGGCAACACATGATCTCTATATTTTAGCCCAGGCTTTGTGCTATGGAGAGGCAATAACTCCATCCCTGGTCTTAACTGGTCTCAGAATCAAAGCGAGAAGCAACTGTTATGGGTTATAAGTCCCTGTCAATTGGCGTAGACAAAGGAGAAAATTATTGCAGATAAGTCACACACTGAGCGTTTGAGATGTAAGATAGTTCATGATGGTGGAAATGACCACATGTTCACACGCACCCACTGTGAACGGACATTTACAGCGCAAATTGGCCTTATCAGTCACATTCGCTACCGCCATAGGTAAAAGTTATTATGCCTTTTTAAAGCACAAACTATCGTCTGTCAAGACGGCAAGGTGCCAATGGAATTTGTCGGGACAATAGATGCATCATGTGTTGTTTAGGTTTTATATTCTTTCCTGAACAATCTTCAGCTCATCAAGAATGTACTGTGCTGCATCAACTAGCATCTGTTTGGGAAATCTGATCTCAATGCATCTGACTGTATCTGCAACTTGTCTGTAGTGGTCCAGTCTGTAGACTGTCATATATTGTCTTCTGGCCTCCTTGTAAGGCAGGTTTGACATGGTGGTGACTTTCATTGCTTCCTTGCTGTCTTGAATGCAGCTGAGGTATCCAGTGCTAGGCAATTGGCGCATCATGTCCGGGTTGGGCCTCTTAAAGTATGTGGCATATAGGTATTGGCTGCAGTGCTGAATTCCCTTCAGACATCTACTTCACTTCCTCCTGCATTTTGATTTAGTGTACCAACATTCTGGCACCTGGAGCACAACAGGACCCTCAGTATTCTGGTATTTGTAATGATTTTCTTTCTTAGGGTGCAGTTTGCTGGCTGCAAGTCTCTGTATTTTTTTTATCAGTTTTGGCCTCTTGTCAATATGATTAGGTGCTTAGCTGCTGTTTTCTCTTGTTTTTTCCAAGCTTTGGCTGGTGGCTGGTGAGAACTGTTCACATGTGCGTTCTCTACATTTTGGTGGTAATCTTGAGAATGACTAGTTCTTGGAAGGACCCACCACAGGTTTCCCGCTTTCATCTTGCTGTTGCTTGATTTCTGGGTTTGTGTTTCACCTCGTTCGCTCTGATGTCGTTTGCATGTTTCTACTGGTGAATTCTTTGCTGCACTATGAAGTGTTATCATTCTGATGAAATAATTTGGCTTCTTTTTCTATGAGCTCCTCAGGCACTTTAACTGCTGATAGGACTGTGTGTTTGGTATTGTTGGATGGCCGCTGGCTTGTGCTTGTGTCTGTTTTGATGTTAGCACCTCGAGCTTGAGCTTTCTGAATTCTTTTAATTTATCTTCTATCCTCCTGAGCTTCATCTCCATCTGAATCTTCAGTTCTACCATCAAGGCGAGTCCAACTCTATTGTTAGTTGCACATCTTTGAGTATGTGCATGCCCTGCTAATTTTCGTCACCAGTGGCTGGACGTTGGGTCTTTCGCTGGGGTACTTGTCTTCCTCTAGGATCTTGTTCATTCAGCTGCTTTATCTGGTCTTGGAGTTTCTGTTCATTTAGCCACCCCCTCTTCACTGCGCTTTCTTATAGGATAAATTCAATATGATTGTGATTTTTATTCTCTCTAAATTGTTGAAGGTATGAGCATCCAGTCAGTTGTATTTAAATGTTGATGTCTTATTCAGAAAGTAATGGCAAAACACAACGTAAAATTGTCTAGAAAATCAATCTGAGGTTGATTATAATATTCTGCAAAGGACAAATATTAGTTTACAGGCAGCTCAATTATTTGAAGCAGTTGACACATCTCTTGTTTGTGTTCGGCATTTGGAAGTCTGTCTTGTCTTGGTTATCAGGAAATTGCTGAAAGGATGTTCTTCCTCACTGCCCCTATAGGTAGTTAGCCTTGATATGCCATACTTTATGACATCATAAGCATTTTAACATTTTAGGGATGCAATACTTCAGTTTTTGGGGTTTCTTGTCAATTGTAATGCTGGTGGCATGTCTTATTCTTTTAGCTGTTGTATTCTGGTAAGTATCCACACCACCTTGATGACTGTAACATTAGGATTATCTTGTTGCAGTTATTTTTTATCTGCAGATGTGACTTGATGTTTTTTGGCCACCCCTTTCTATCTGTTAGTTTGATGGTGGCATTTATATTAAAAGCATGTGACAGCAACAACTGTCCTGTTTGCATGGCAAATTTTAATAGTATGTTGACGTCTTTAACAGTTCTGTTAAAGGGTTGCACTGAACCATTAGGAGTTTTTCCTTGGACTGGCCACACTTCTCTTGTGTAGGACATTCTCAATAAGATCTTTAATTTTGTTTGTCGACAGACTATGATTTGGGTTTCTCTGTTCTATTGTTTGATGTATTTTAAAATGTTTATTGATTTTGTGGCTCATCTGCTGACTTCATTTAGAGCTGAATGCATTGGCATTGTTGTTTTGTTGTCATGTCAGTTGTTGCTGTCATAGCTGTGGTCACTGTCTCCTCTGCCTCTGGTGTGGCTATTGTCAGTTGTGGTTCAGTTGGCTTGTTATTTTACTTGCATAGGTGACATCATCTGTGCTTTTTCCTTTGCTGAGCTTGTACACCTGGTGTCAACAATGGCAATGCTGCTGTCAGCTCTCCTTATTCCAATGATGCAAATTGAGCCTTTTACCTTTGGCTTTTGTTTGAACTATTTTCCTAATTGTTGCTAGGTGGATGATTTTGATAGCATGTTCAGACTGAATGACCCAGAACGACCTGCTTGGCAAAGCAGATGGAGAGCTAGGTGGTTGAGATAGAGACCTGCTTAGTGAAGCTCCAGGTGAGCTGGGTGTCTCTGATGATGATACACTTGGTGAGCTAGGTGTTTCTAATGGTGACTCACTTAATAGAGCAGATGGAGAGCTAGGTTATTGAGATATGAAGACCCACTTTGCAAAGCTCCAGGTGAGCTGGTGTCTCTGATGGTGAGGCACTTGGCAAGCTACATGTTTCTGATGGTGACCCACTTGATGGAGCAGATGATGAGCTAGTTATTTGTAATAGTGGTTCGCTTGGGGAAGTCTGCTGTAGCTTAAATACTCAAGTGAGCTGTACACACCTGCCTGTGGTCTACGCTTTTCTTTCCATTATAATAGTTTGGAATACCACCAATTGGTGGGGAGACGGGAGGAAGGATACCTACCTGCAGCCATGGCAATAACAACGCTATGACAACAAGAGAATGCTGAACACTGTTAAATCAAGTCCCTCGAAACTACTGTCTACTCTGTTGTATGGAATGTAATTTTACAGATAAATGTAGACAACACTACATGCATACATGATTTTATTAACAGTTTCTTGATAAGAGCAGACATTTGCACGTCTTTGATAAGCTTTTCTTATTCTTTGAGAATCCTAAATGGAGTTGATGAACTGCACAAGTCACAAACACAAAAATAGACAATTGACAGAACTGTTGTCCCACTGATAAAATATACTAGTAAAAACAGTTTGTGCATAATTCACAGAATGCACTGTTACTAATAATGAAATACATTACATTTTGTGTTGATCTATGTAGTACTATATGTTTTGCTGATATGTTGCAAAATAACAAATAACAAATTCATAAATGCAAATAATACTTTACAAGGGTCATTCCTTTGGAGCTTATGATAAGATAGAGGCAACTTTTGACATCTGATACTGAATTTGAGGAATCTATACTTTTGTTCTTCTATTTATTAAAACTGTTATTAATACTATAATGCGGACTACATACTTAATACAACTTAACACTGTCTTAAGTAGCTGTTTAACTCTACCAGACCGCTGTACCGATGTTTTGGTAATTTCCGAATCTGCCGCTATACCGCTGTACCTAATTTTCGGTACTTTGCCCAGTACGTGAAAAAATGCATCACAAACTAAAAATAACCAACCAATCGTGGTCAAACTTCATGGTTAGCCATTGCAAATGTTTTCCCCCATGTGTTTAAATTCACTTTGTGTGGTTTAATGTGAAAAAATTCTGAAAATTCACAATGAAATGAGCGGCTGATGAACCAAGCACTTCAACAAGAAAGCGAAGTAGGTGTAGGATTTTCACAGTCCAACAGGTGATCAATATTTTGGTTGATTCAGACTCTGAGGAGTCAGAATTTCATCAAGAATACATTTCCAGTTCAAGTGTTGTGTGCATGGAAAAGCACTTCAGGTACAACAAGCAAAATCCTGGAGTGTCTTACAAAGACAATCCATGCAAGAAGGTGAAGAGCAACATCTGGTGCTCACTTTGCAAGAAGTACCTCTGTGTGAAACAAGGCTCATCCTGCTGGGTGGATTGGCACACACAGGTGGTATACTGGCGCTAGATGAAAGGTAGACCTATTTTCTACGTCTCCAAATTCCATCTTATTCTAACCACTTGTTTGCATGTAACTAACATTTTTCTAGGGTATGGTGACATCATCTGTGCTTTTTCCTTTGCTGAGCTTGTACACCTGGTGTCAACAATGGCAATGCTGCTGTCAGCTCTCCTTATTCCAATGATGCAAATTGAGCCTTTTACCTTTGGCTTTTGTTTGAACTATTTTCCTAATTGTTGCTAGGTGGATGATTTTGATAGCATGTTCAGACTGAATGACCCAGAACGACCTGCTTGGCAAAGCAGATGGAGAGCTAGGTGGTTGAGATAGAGACCTGCTTAGTGAAGCTCCAGGTGAGCTGGGTGTCTCTGATGATGATACACTTGGTGAGCTAGGTGTTTCTAATGGTGACTCACTTAATAGAGCAGATGGAGAGCTAGGTTATTGAGATATGAAGACCCACTTTGCAAAGCTCCAGGTGAGCTGGTGTCTCTGATGGTGAGGCACTTGGCAAGCTACATGTTTCTGATGGTGACCCACTTGATGGAGCAGATGATGAGCTAGTTATTTGTAATAGTGGTTCGCTTGGGGAAGTCTGCTGTAGCTTAAATACTCAAGTGAGCTGTACACACCTGCCTGTGGTCTACGCTTTTCTTTCCATTATAATAGTTTGGAATACCACCAATTGGTGGGGAGACGGGAGGAAGGATACCTACCTGCAGCCATGGCAATAACAACGCTATGACAACAAGAGAATGCTGAACACTGTTAAATCAAGTCCCTCGAAACTACTGTCTACTCTGTTGTATGGAATGTAATTTTACAGATAAATGTAGACAACACTACATGCATACATGATTTTATTAACAGTTTCTTGATAAGAGCAGACATTTGCACGTCTTTGATAAAGCTTTTCTTATTCTTTGAGAATCCTAAATGGAGTTGATGAACTGCAAAAGTCACAAACACAAAAATAGACAATTGACAGAACTGTTGTCCCACTGATAAATATATACTAGTAAAAACAGTTTGTGCATAATTCACAGAATGCACTGTTACTAATAATGAAATACATTACATTTTGTGTTGATCTATGTAGTACTATATGTTTTGCTGATATGTTGCAAAATAACAAATAACAAATTCATAAATGCAAATAATACTTTACAAGGGTCATTCCTTTGGAGCTTATGATAAGATAGAGGCAACTTTTGACATCTGATACTGAATTTGAGGAATCTATACTTTTGTTCTTCTATTTATTAAAACTGTTATTAATACTATAATGCGGACTACATACTTAATACAACTTAACACTGTCTTAAAGTAGCTGTTTAACTCTACCAGACCGCTGTACCGATGTTTTGGTAATTTCCGAATCTGCCGCTATACCGCTGTACCTAATTTTCGGTACTTTGCCCAGTACGTGAAAAAATGCATCACAAACTAAAAATAACCAACCAATCGTGGTCAAACTTCATGGTTAGCCATTGCAAATGTTTTCCCCCATGTGTTTAAATTCACTTTGTGTGGTTTAATGTGAAAAAATTCTGAAAATTCACAATGAAATGAGCGGCTGATGAACCAAGCACTTCAACAAGAAAGCGAAGTAGGTCTAGGATTTTCACAGTCCAACAGGTGATCAATATTTTGGTTGATTCAGACTCTGAGGAGTCAGAATTTCATCAAGAATACATTTCCAGTTCAAGTGTTGTGTGCATGGAAAAGCACTTCAGGTACAACAAGCAAAATCCTGGAGTGTCTTACAAAGACAATCCATGCAAGAAGGTGAAGAGCAACATCTGGTGCTCACTTTGCAAGAAGTACCTCTGTGTGAAACAAGGCTCATCCTGCTGGGTGGATTGGCACACACAGGTGGTATACTGGCGCTAGATGAAAGGTAGACCTATTTTCTACGTCTCCAAATTCCATCTTATTCTAACCACTTGTTTGCATGTAACTAACATTTTTCTAGGGTATGCCTACCCAGCATGTGAAGACAGGATTCGGCAGACTACGTGGAAGAAATCATTCCTGATTCAACGGGCAAGATGGCGTTTACCTGCAAAGCGTTGTGGAACGTAATGAGCACGGCAAGGCACGTAGAGCGCCCTGGTCATCCACTGCACCTGTATTCGTCTCCAGCCGTCTCGACTTGTCTTGCCACTGGACTCAGATGGACTCAGGCGAGAGAGTGAGGTTGACGAATTGCGCAACTTTTCCTCACTTTAATCCAAGTCATCGCGCAAGTCATTCTTCATCCAACGTCATATATATAAAACAAGCAAAGCTAAAAGAGTAAACCATATTCCCTTAACAATTGGAACTTGGAATGTACGCACCCTACTTGACAGAGACGGTGCGTCGGGTCCAGAGAGACGAACAGCACTGATTGGGAGAGAGCTGGACAGGTACAACATCGACATTGCAGCCTTGAGTGAGACACGACTTGCAGAAGAAGGCCAAATCTGTGAAATAGGTGCTGGCTACACATTTTTCTGGAGTGGAAGGAAAAGCGAGGAAAGACGCCAATCCGGTGTGGGATTTGCCATTTAGTCAGCCCTGGTCGGCAAATTAGCTGGATTTCCAAAGGCTATAAACGACAGGCTCATGACCATGAAGTTGCCCCTGCTGAATGGGAGGAAGCATGCAACCATTGTGAGTGTCTACGCACCAACTATGACCAACGAAGATGATGTCAAGAACAAGTTCTATGAGGACCTGTACAATGTATTAACATCTGTTCCCAAAGGAGACAAACTTATACTCCTTGGGGATTTCAATGCCAGAGTAGGCACGGACACCACCTCTTGGAGTGGCATTATTGGAAAGCATGGAGTCGAAAATTGTAACAGCAATGGACTCCACCTCCTTCAGACATGTGCCGAACATGATCTCCTGATTACAAACACAATTTTCCGTCTCCCCATGAGAAATAGGACATCGTGGATGCACCCTCGCTCGAAACACTGGCATCTCATTGACTATGTCATTGTCATGAGGAGTGACAGACAAGACGTTCGAGTGACAAAATCCATGTGTGGTGCCAAATGTTGGACAGACCATCGTCTCATTGTCTCGAAAATAAACATTCACATCAGGCCACCACGGCGTCCATAGTCGCCACTGCACCATTGTGAGTTTTCCATGGACTGGCCACATTTATCTTGGGGAGGACATTCTAAATAAGATTTAGAATTTGTTTGTCAACAAGGCTATGATACGGGATTCTCCATTTTATTGTTTAATTTATTTTAAAATGTTTATTACTTATGAGGCTCATTTTTCGTCTGCTGACTTATTTTAGGGTTGACTGCTTTAGTATTGTTATTTTGTAATCATGTTAGTTGTTGCTGTCATAATTGTGGTCACTGTCTCCACTGCCACTAGTGTGGCTATCTCTGTCAATTGTGGTTCAGTTGGCATATTATTTTAATGGCACTGATGACCTTACCTGTACCTTTTCCTTTGCTGAGCTTGTACACCTGATGTCAACATTAGCAATGCTGCTGTCAGCCCTTCTCATTCCAATGGTGCAAATTGAGCCTTTTTACATTTGGCTTTTGTTTGTACCATTTTCTAATTGGTTATTAGGTGACTTGTTCATGATAGCATGTTCAGACTGAATGATCCAGAACGACCTACTTGGCAGAGCAGATGGAGAGCTACATGGTTGAGACAAAAACTTGCTTGGTGAAACTCCGGGTGAGCTGGGTGTCTCATGATGATACACTTGGTGAGCTAGGTGTTTCTGATGGTGACTCGCTTGAAGGAGCAGATGGAGAGCTAGGATATTGAGATGAAGACCCACTTTGTGAAGTTCCAGGTGAGTGGGGTGTCTCTGATGGTGAAGCACTTGGTGATGCCACATGTTTCTGATGATGACCCACTTGATGCAGCAGATGGTGAGCCATGTGAATGAGATGAAGATCCACTTTGTGAAGCTGCAGGTGAGCTGGATGTCTCTGATGGTGAGGCACTTGGCAAGCCATGTGTTTCTGATAGTGATCCACTTGATGGAGCACATAGTGAGCTATGTATTTGTAATAGTGACTCGCTTGGGCAAGTCTGCTGTACTCAGGTGAGCTGTACATACCTGTCTGTTATTTTATCTCCATTATAACGGTACACTGTAATTTGAAATACCACTGTTTGGTGGGGAAAAGGGAGAAAGAATACCCACCTGCAGCTATGGCAATAACAACGCTATGACAACAAGAGAATGCTGAACACTGTTAAATCAGATCACTGGTAACTATTGTCTACTCTCTTGTATGGAATATAATTATACACATAAATGTAGATAACACCTACATGGAAATGATTATTTTATTTACAGTTTCTTGATAAGAGCACAGACATGTTCATATCTTATGAAAAAAAGATTTTCTTATTCTTTGAGAATCCAGGAATGTTAATGGAGTTGATGAACTGCAAAAGTAACAAATACAAAAACAGACAGCTGACAGAACTGTTGTCCCAGTGATAATACATACAAGTAAAAACAGATTGCACAGTGATGATTCAATAATTCACAGAATGCACTATTACCAATAATGAAATATATTACATTTTGTGTTGGTTTATGTAGCACTACATGTTTTGCTGATGTGTTGCAATTCACAAATAACCAGTGCAAATACTGCGTTACAAGGCCTTGGGAGCTTATGATAAGATAGAGACAATTTGAGACATCAGGTACTGAATTTGAGGAATCTAGAAATGCCATTTTTGTATTTTTAAAACATTATTAAAGCTGTTAATAATACTGTAATGCTGAATAAATACTTAATACAACTTAACACTGTCTTATAGCAGCTGTTTAATTGCAGAATAACATTATTAAATGAACCAGCAATCAAAATAAGTGAATGTGAACTTACATTATTATCAGTCTTTTTCAGAATATATGATTTCTTATCAACTGTAATGTTTAGGTACTCTGATTTAATGAGAATCAAAAATTTGTCATTTGATGATTGTGAGGTCGTTGGCTGAGGTTGAACAGCGTCATTTTCAGGAACCTTCCCTTGTACTTCTTCGCAAGGTGTGCCAACTGTTTGAGAAAGTTATAGTCACAGATTATTGTATAATATATATGACAACAGCATACTACATGATCAGTAAGAATAAAACACATGCAAATGGTACATTCATTATACATTTAGAAATTGTAACTGTTTAAAATAAGGATCTATAATTTGCTGCAGATGACATGCCAACTGCTGCTAACTATAACAATTATGTATTTTATGGACCAAAGGTTAGACATCGTTTGATTTTTCTAGTAAACATTAGATTCTACTTTTCTGGAATAGTGTGCTGTTTTTTTAGTTTAATTGCTTAAAGCTATCTTGTTTTAATCATAACTTGTTTGCAGTTGTACATTTTTATTGGTCATATCCTAGTAATAAACTGGTGACTTGTGAAATACTTCGGCACTTGAAAAGACATGATACTCTTATCAAAATAATACAGGATGAAAAAAGTTGAAGGCAGTTGAACACGAGGTAGATAAGAATACAAGTGGGAAGGTAAAAATCAAGAAGTGTACAAACAGCAGTCAGCCAGAGTATTCAATCACAGCGAGGGATAGAAAGTGTTGAAGTTCAAACGCTGTCAACTGTCATTGTGATTGACTGATACTAGCTGAACAGTTGTTAGTATGTATCATGAATTAGCAGTAAAATATGAAAACTTAAATTAGACTTGGAAGGTTATTGATTGGCAATGGGTAGATTCTGTTTAGAATACGTAAGATGTGATGACTAACTGTCCTATAGTTATAGTTATATGGTTCCGTCGCCCTGCTACTGAGTGAGTGCGTTGCTCAACACTGTGAGCTGTGAATTTTGTGTGAAATGCTTTTAAATCTGCCCGAGGTTGTTTGGAGCATGGATTGCATGTTCAGAGCAATGGCGTCTGGCTGTGTCGCAGAATTGACCGGTTTTTGCCTTATGCAGAAATGTGTGGCTGCTGGTCTTTTAGTGACTGCCGCTTCCATTGATAATGAACTGTATTTTCATGTAGGACTTTTGTGTTGGCATTCTGGAGATGGCATTATGTACAGTGAAATGTA